>JAJSZK010000415.1:0-13806 GCA_022985045.1 Macadamia tetraphylla | reverse complement strand
TTAAGGAAGAGTGAAGAAAGAGGCCCTTCTGCCAATGATGGACAAGGTGATTGGGCGCTTAGCGGGTTGGATCGGTACTAGTAACCTATTGTCTTTGGCAGGAAGAACAGTACTGGTTAGATCGGTCATTGCAGGTATCCCTAACCATAGTTTTGCTATTTATTTGTTGCTATCTTCCCAGTTAGCAACGATGGAACGGTGGATGAGGAATTTTATCTGGACGGATGAGATAGAATCTGCAAGAAAAATTATAATAAAATGAGACATCCTTTGTAATCCTAAAGAGGAAGGAGGCTTAGGTATCAGGAGGCTCAAAGACACAAACAGAGCAATGCTATGCAAACTAGTATGGAGAATCAAGCATGAGAAGACAGCGGCTAGCTCTTTCCTTAAGGCTCGATTTATTAAAAATGATGGCAGCTTCAAAAAATGCGTTTCGTCTTCCATTGCATCAGGGGTTAAAAAGGTCTGGAGCTTTGTGAAGAGAATCAAAGATGGATTATCGGGAATAGTAATCTTGCAAATTTTTGGAAGGACAAATGGTGGGGACCAAAGTCAGTGCTTGAGGGCCTCAGATAATGGATTTGACTGCTCTTAGATTTAATGCAAACGTGGGTGACTTTATTCGTGGTGGAGAATGGGCAATCCTTGAGGTGAGCTCGGTGGAGCTCATCAAAATATTTGACAAATTTAAGAGGATTTCAATGGCAATGGCTTATAATGCTACAAAAGTGTGGATAGAATCAGACTCGACGTCTGCTATATCTGTGATTCAACGAAAGCAGATCCCCTGGATTGCTCTTCAAAACTGGATTTCTGCTCTTCATTATTTGGAATCCATTTCTTGGAAGATAACTCACTGCTTTCGGGAAGCTAATCCCATTGCAGATTTTTTAGCTAAAAAGGCCTCTAAGACTGGATCGTCTGAGATCTCGGTGGTCTTTCCTAATCGCATTGTAGTAGATCTTGAGAATGATGGTGTGAATAGGCATAGATTTAGATTCTGCTAGGTCGCTCGCTTGCTTTCTCTGTTGATGGCCATGCTGAAGGTGGAGACTGCAAGTTTTCCTAGTGGCTTCTGCCGTGTTCTTTTTCTTCTATTTGGATGTATTTTTTCCTTTTTTAAATAAAATCATCCTTCTACCAAAAAAAAAATACCCTCAGGTGACTTAGTGGATACCTGCTGTGTTGGGTCCCGATTGACACTGAGAGGGGGTGAATGCAGCCAAATATTTTTTCACTTTTCAACTGCACTCGATGTGGCAATCACTATTTACACTTCAATAGCAACCATTGATGCTGCCCAGATGCTATGTATACTCATCGACCATTCTTATCTGCATGAAACTTACCACATAACCGTTGCTGCCCGTAGTCTGTCTCATAAACCTCACACGGTAATCACGTCACATACATACACAACAGATGCACATCCACACCGCACCACCAAGTGGTCGTCACCAGATGTACACACCCATTCTCCAGCCAAGCACCCAATCCACAATACAAATACGGCATACACATCCACAACACAAGAAATAGGGTGCCGCCAGTGCCTACATGCACGGAGTAATGCCCACCGCCGGGCTCAAAGATTTACTCAATACTAATTATGACCGCACCACACCAAGGGAACACATTCCCGCTTCCACCAATGACATACAATGGCTAGGTCTTCACCCTAGTTTTCTCGTAATGATCTCGAGAGGCCGCACCCACCAAATAGGTTTAGGTAGTTGTACCTACCAAGGAACAATACCCCCCGTGTCCAAAGACCCACCTAACACCAATAAAATAAAGTTGGGCTTATAACAATGCCCAAAGTGAAGCACTCATACATGCAAATTTCAAATAGACTACAACTATCACTTAGGCATTTTATCAAACATCTTGCCTACAATGATTTATAATAATGGAAATTTGGCAAAATTGAGGTTACCTTGGCAAGGAGTAACCGCTTGAGATGCAATAATGTCAATCTCCACTTGATGCGGACCACAACCACGTTGTCTCTGTGCGCTAATGCTTCAACCCGGTTGGCATTTGGGGTTTCTTGAAGCAACTCACAAGAACCAAATTCTAGGTTCTTCTTCTTCTTTTCTCCTTGTCTTTACTTTCATGGAGCAACAATGGCATTCACACACACACAAAGAGGAAACAACTTCTCTATTTCCTCTTCTTCTTCTCTTCTCTTTTCTTTTCTTTTCTCTTGGCAACAACCAATATGACTTGCTACCTTGGTTTCCAGCAGCTTCCTAAGCCTCTAATGGTGGCTATGGATGAAGTGCAAGAGGATGGAAGTCTTTCATTCAAACCTTTAGCCTTCCACGAGCTTCAACTCGTTTTTCCGACCACCTCAGCAAGCCCTCTGCCTGATTTCTTCCTCTGATGTGTAGAGCTGGAGAGATGAAGAATCCCAACTTGAATCACTCAAACCGACTTAAAATGAGGAGATATGACCTTTTAAGTTGGAGCAATGAGATAGCCTGAAATGGAATCTTCTAGAGTGGCGAGGCTACACATGGCGGGGGCAACAGGGGCGAATTCGACCGTAGATCTCATATAAGAGATCTTATAATCCAAGCCGTCCGATTAAACTAACGGACAACAGATCCAAACCGTTAGATTTGAATCTTGATGACGTCATCATGACGTAGGCGCTGACATCGCCGAAGTGTTGTCGATCTATGATTGGTTGCTTTTCCGTTTTTAAAGGGGAGCTTGTCTCCACTCACAAAAGAGAAATGACATATCGACCGTGGATCCGAATCCTCCATGATGCTTTAATCGATTTCATGAGATCATTAAGATCGGAATTTTTATACCTTCTATACACGCGCGAAACACCACAACATACCTTGATAAGGTGTAGCCAGGCATCAAGAATTATGCATCTAACCAATCAAATCCCACGCGCAAGCATCTATCTCATCCATATCACACCAAAATCTAGCAGCCTTTGGATGGGCATCAAGCCACGTGGTCAATCTTGGCCGTCCATTTCACTTCCCTTTACTCCTCTTTATTACAATCAAGCCCTCGCTTCCATATGTTTCAGTGCTTAAAGACCCTTGCAACTCAGACCTTCAAAATCTTTAAATTACAAAAAGCCCTTCTAATTTAAAATAAAATCCAAAAATCCACCCAACACCGAGAGCAACTGATGGATTTTCGGTTTGATTTTCGAACCGACTTTTACGGAAACGCTTATAATTTTTTCATACGATATCCGATCGAGATGAAACAAAATGCGTTGGAATCGAATCGATTCTCTACGACTTTTCAGAAGACTCAATCATCTGAATCATCCATGAAAAAAGACCAAAATGCCCCTACACCTTTCCAACGATTTATCTTTCTCATACGAATCGGAATGCGATGAAATCAGAACCGTTGGAAAGATTGTATTTTTTCGATTGTTACATGTAGAACGCCTTTAAAAAATTCATCTTCAATGCCGAAACTGCCCTTGACCGCCATAAATGCCGTAATCTCTTCATACGGTATCGGAATGTGACAAAATCAAATGCAATCGGACTAGGAAAATTACAATCTATATTTTCATGAAGAACCGATCTTCCAAAATGTCATTTTCATTACCAAAATGCCCTCGATCGTAATAGGCCAATTTTGCCGTTTGACCCGTAAACCCGCACCACTTATTAATGATGTATTAAACCACCCATGCATACCAAGTTGCTGTTATCTCATCGGTGACACTAGACACCGCCATGTCATCATTTTCATCCACGTCACCCAAACCGCCACGCCATCACCGCCACGGGCCGAGTTGCCAACAAGGACAACCATAAAACAACAATCCCCCTTTTGGGAGTTGTTGGCAACCACCTCATCACTTATACACTCTAAAGTCTGATGAGTAACTCTCCCCTTTGACAACAAGTACAAAGGGTGGAACCAATGGACTTCGAGTCCAATATGGGGTAGCAACATCAAGCAACTTGCTCCCCCCTCCCAATGCTACTAGTGCTTTGGAAGAACCACCACCCACTCTGTCCGAGGAACTCAAACTGATCTTTGGGAAGCGGTTTAGTGAAGATATCAGCCACCGCTTCGCCGGGGAACAAACTCCATCCTTACTTCACCTTCCATCACCTTGTCTCTTAAGAAATGATACCGATAGCAATGTGCTTCGCTCTAGAATGCATCACCGGTTCTTGGAGATATTGATAGCACTAGTATTGTCACAATATAGTGGCACCCCCCGCTCAACCTCCACACTCAAATCCTTCAACATCTGCTTCATCCACAACACTTGTGTACAACAAGATGTAGCAGCAATGTTTTCCCGCCCGATTGAAAGAGAGAGACTCTTGCTTCTTACTATGCCATGCCACCAAGCTGCTCCCCAAATAGAATGCACCACCACCGTGCTCTTCCCGCCATCTACACATCCGCCCAATCTGATCTAAAAAGTCGACAAACTAAAGCTCTTAACTTTCGATACCATAACCCAAACTCACTAGTCCCTTTCGATATCTAAAATTCTCTTCACCGCCGCCACATGTGTCTCTTTGGTCCCGCTTGAAATCGCTACCATGCACACACTTTGTAAGATGTCGTGCCTACTAGTTATATATAATAGGCTACCAATCATTGACCTATACGAGGTGTGGTCAACGATGGAGAGTCATCTTCCTTGCTCAACTTACACCCAACCATCATAGGTGTACTAACGGCTTGCAATCCTCCATGGTGAATCTCTTTAACATCTCCTCACATATTTGGACCGAGATATGAAGATACCTTCTTTCTTTTGATTGATCTCGCAAACCCAAGAAGAATGATAATTCACCCAACATGGACATCTCAAACTCATCTTGCATCCTCATAGCAAAATCTTTGCACAACTCATCTTTGTGACCCCCAAAGATGATATCATCTACATACACAACCACCACAAGCGGACTGTTTTCTTCAGTTCTGATGTAGAGATTACTGTCCACTAAGCCTTTCTTGAAACCCAACTTGCACAAGTAAGAATCCAATCTGGAGTACCATGCCCTTGGAGCTTGTTTCAAACCATACAATGCCTTCTTTAATCTGCACACAAGAGTGGGGTCCTCGCTCAACTAAAACCCATCAGGCTGCTCTATGTAAACCTCCTCTTCCAAGTTTCCATTTAGAAAAGTTGATTTGACATCCATATGATAGACCTTGAACCCTTTGTACATCGACAAAACCAAGAACATTCCGATAGCCTCAAGTCTTGCCACCGGAGCAAAAGTTTTCAAAATCAATGCCTTCCACTTGAGCACTCTCCTCTTTGACTTCAATATCAAAGAACTATAATATCTCTCTAAAGTAATCTCTCCAGGGGATACAAGCATCTATAGGAATGCCCATATGCATCTTTCCAATCTCATGATGTGAGAGTTCAAACTACATGGAGTGCCCATACGCATCTTCCCTATCCTATGAGTTGAAATCTCAATTACTCAACTCGACTCATATTTGCTTCAACACCGCTCATCGATAAGTGTTGCCTCGATCGGATATACATCATGAACTACAAATTACAAGACACAACCGCTCAACTCACCACTTCTTGAGCTTCGTCATAAGTCTCTTCATCTAGTCAACATATCATTCTCTCTCGTCACTAGTGCTGAAATATTTAACTCACAAAGTCAAACAATCACCATGATCACACAAAATTGCACTCGACAACTACCATCGAGATTGATACCAATCAATCTCCGACCCATATCGATGCATACAAAAGCTAATTATTGGTTGTCATACTCACAACGCATACCTCCGACCATCAACGACATCCTCAACTATTCTCGCCTCCGGTCGACAATCGAATCGCCTATCCGGTGATTGCTCCATTAAGATGCAAATACTCAAGAGGACTACACTAAGTTTCAACCGATGTCTCTAATCCAAGCACTATTGCAGAACTTTACTGCATAATCTAAGTCCCGCGGGGGCATTAATATCCATCTAGTGAGCTCCCCATTCTTGTGCACCGTAGTACACCTAGTGCCCGGGAGGTGTGCCCACTCCTATACCTTGTCTAGGTGGTGGAGGGTGGTGACCGTGGACTGCACACACCTCTATGTGCTTCTCTCTCCAAACTAATTGACCACTTGCCTTGGTCCTATGCATTTGCTTCTCACCGTAAGCTTTCCTACTACTGCTTTTCTTTATGCTCACTTCATCGCCTTCTTCCGCCTCCAACCAACCCAATTGTAGACCTCTTTACCCTTCCAACTGATGGTCTTCCTTTTCAATCTTTCCTGCACAATCGAGAACCGACATCTCCCTTTGTTTTCCAGATTCTTATCGCTGTCCTCGCCTTTTGTATATCCTTCACTTTCCACACACTATACAAAGCCACCGAGACTCACCACTAGATTGTGACTGATGCTTTTATAATGTCTTTCATTGACTTGCCTTCTACAACCACTTCTTAACTTTCTTGTTCTAGAGATCCGATAGTCTCTCTCCTCTGTGCAAGTCGAGGGAGAGCACCGCTTGCAATGCTTGGCCCAATGTCCATGATGGTGGCATCTAAGACATTCTACTAGTTGTCTACCCAAAGGTGCTATGGGAATCCTCCCTTCATAGCCGGAGTCTAGTCTAGATATACACTCGCTCTCCTATGCCCATACTCATCGCACTGTGGCAATACCCATGAAAACATAACTCGATCATTGGTAACCGCCTGCAAGTCGGGTGAAGCATTATGTCTATTGGTGGAGCCATCCGATCACTCGGGAATCATCTCGATAGGCCTCGATAATTGAACTTGTTGAACCCGCCATACTCAACTAGTCTCGCTGGTAAACTCGGCTATAACCACCAAGTCCGATTATGTTCCCTGCTTGGACCTTGTTCGCTTTTACCTCTACTCTTTGTATCTCGGACCCTCCACATTGTGCCGAGTGTAGGAGATCTCATCTCACTATTGTGTCTCTCTCTCTTCCTCCGTCTCCTCCGAGCTCTCTTCCGTGTTTTTCCCGTAGTCTGCCTCTGGGCTGATCTCAACTGCTCTATAGCTTTCTCGATGACTCACCATGCTCGTTATAGAACTAGAGCTGATGATGGGTAGTCTTTGACATTCGCAGATCGAGCTAGATGTCTATCCATCTCTCAGAACCACAAGTGGAGTGGCTAAATGTCTCCTCTGCAACTCACCAACTGTGTTTGTAGTGAAATGATCTCGCTCTAATTCTTTGTTTAACTTCTTAAAATCATTTGAAATTTCACTACCTCTTTTAATCACTCGAGATTGCACATCTATTTTCTCTCTCAAGGCTAAGTTCTCTCGATTCAAGCCTGACACACCTCACTTTGCTTTCTCGCTTGATCTTCAAGAGATTTTATAACATGAGGGTCATTTCGACTTCATCATCTGTGAGATACAAGAAGCATCAAGCTCTAACAGCTTGTGCTCTCAACACATTGGCTGCCTCTTCAAGGATTCTACATCTCTCATTTCTATTGATGACTTGTGTTTCTAATGTCGCAATAATGAAGTTGCACTCCTTCATATGTGTTCTCAAATCAATATTGATTTCATCTTGAGTTGTAGTAATATGTGCCTCAACACACTCAAATCCACTAGTGTAGCACTCATCCAACATCCGCTTTCAACATCTAATGTGGACTCGATATAGCGGCTCACCTCCATATAGGTTGTGTAATCTCTCCCACATCGCCTTAGCCGATATGCATGAACCGACTTTGACACTCACATCGTCTGTTAATCCATCCAAAATGATCTCTAACCTTAGAGTCAATAGTAGAGTCTACACTCCCATTAACCACCGCACTCCATAGATCATACCCCAATGAACCTATATGTGACTTCATCAACTTCCTCCAAAGGATAAAATCTGATCCATTAAAAATAGAAGCTCCAGTAGACTTCATCAACCAAACACCGATGCCATCTTCAACCAACCGGATCACTCGAGTGCTTAGTCGCCTTAGAGTCCTTGCTCGATACCAATTGTTGGGTCCCGATTGACACCGAGAGGGGGGTGAATCACATGCCAAATATTTTTCACTTTTCAACTGCACTCGATGTGGCAATCACTATTTACACTTCAATAGCATGTCTATTGATGCAGCCCGATGCTATGTATACTATCGACCATTCTATCTGTATGAAACTTACTCACATAACTCAGTACATGCCTGCTGAGTCGTCTCATAAACCTCACACGGTAATCATCACATACATACACAACAGATGCACATCCACACCGCACCACCAAGTGGTCAGTCTACCATGTACACACCCATTCCGCAGCCAAGCACCCAATCCACAATACAAATACGAGCATACACATCCACAACACAAGAAATACGTGCTTCGCCAGCTTGCCTACATGCACGAGTAATGCCCACCGTCGGGCTCAAGATTTACTCAATACTAATTATGACTGCACCACGCCAAGGGAACACATTCCCGCTTCCACCAATGACATACAATGGCTAGGTCTTCACCCTAGTTTTCTCGTAATGATCTCGAGAGGCCGCACTCACGGCAAATAGGTTTAGGTAGTTGTACCTACCAAGGAACACATAGCCCTCGTGTCCAAAGACCACCGAACACCAATAAAATAAAGTTGGGCTTATAACAATGCCCTATAGTGAAGCACTCATACATGCAAATTTCCAAATAGACTACAACTATCACTTAGGCATTTTATCAAACATCTTGCCTACAATGATTTATAATAATGGAAATTTGGCAAAATTGAGGTTACCTTGGCAAGGAGTAACCGCTGAGATGCAATAATGTCAATCTCCACTTGATGCGGACCACAACCACGTTGTCTCGGTGTCGCTAATGCTTCAACCCCGTTGGCACTTGGGTTTTTGAAGCAACTCACAAGAACCAAATTCTAGGTTCTTCTTCTTTCTTTCTCCTTGTCTTTACTTTCATGGAGCAACAATGGCATTCACACACACACAAAGAGAGGAAACAACTTCTTCTATTTCCTTTCTTCTCTTCTTCTTTCTTTTCTTTCTCTTGGCAACAACCAATATGACTTGCTACCTTGGTTTCCAGCAGCTTCCTAAGCCTCTAATGGTGGCTATGGATGAAGTGCAAGAGGATGGAAGTCTTCATTCAAACCTTTAGCCTTCCACGAGCTTCAACTCGTTTTTCCGACCACCTCAGCAAGCCCTCTGCCTGATTTCTTCCCTCTGATGTGTAGAGCTCGGAGAGATGAAGAATCCACAACTTGAATCACTCAAATCCGACTTAAAATGAGGGAGATATGACCTTTTTAAGTTGGAGCAATGAGATAGCCTGAAATGGAATCTTCGTACGAGTGGCGTAGGCTACACCGGCGCGCGCAACAGGGCGAATTGACCGTAGATCTCATATAAGAGATCTTATAATCCAAGCCGTCCGATTAAACCAACGGACAACAGATCCAAACCGTTAGATTTGAATCTTGATGACGTCATCATGACGTAGGCGCTGACATCGTCAGAAGTGTTGTCGATCTATGATTGGTTGCTTTTCCGGATTTTAAGGGAGCTTGTCTCCCACTCACAAAAGAGAAATGACATATCGACCGTTGGATCCGAATCCTCCATGATGCTTTAATCAGATTTCATGAGATCATTAAGATCGGAATCTTTTTATACCTTCTATACACGCCAAACACCACAACATACCTTGATAAGGTGTAGCGCCAGGCATCAAGAATTATGCATCTAACCAATCAAATCCCACGCCAAGCATCTATCTCGTCCATATCACACCAAAATCTCAGCAGCCTTTGGATGGGCATCAAGCCACGTGGTCGAATCTTGGCCGTCCATTTCACTTCCCTTTACTCCTCTTTATTACAATCAAGCCCCTGCCCATATGTTTCAGTGCTTAAAGACCCTTGCAACTCAGACCTTCAAAATCTTTAAATTACACAAAAGCCCTTCTAATTTCAAAATAAAATCCAAAAATCCACCCAACACCGAGAGCAACTGATGGATTTTCGGTTTGATTTTCGAACCGACTTTACGGAAACGCTTATAACTTTTTCATACGATATCCGATCGAGATGAAACAAAATGCGTTGAATCAGAATCGATTCTCTACGACTTTTCGAAGACTCAATCATCTAATCATCCATGTAAAAAGACCAAATGCCCCTACACCTTCCAACGCATTTATCTTTCTCATACAGAATCGAATGCGATGAAATCAGAACCGCTGGAAAGATTGTATTTTTTCGATTGTTACATGTAGAACGCCTTTAAAAATTCATCTTCAATGCCGAATCGCCCTTGACGCCATAAATGCCAGAATCTCTTCATACGGTATCGGAATGTGACGAAATCAAATGCACCGGACTAGGAAAATTACAATCTATATTTTTCATGAAGAACCGATCTTCCAAAAATGTCATTTTCATTACCGAAAATGCCCTCGATCAGAATAGGCCAATTTTGCCGCTTTTGACCCGTAAACCCGCACCACTTATTAATGATGTATTAAACCACCCATGCATACCAAGCTGCTCTGTTATCTCATCGGTGACACTAGACACTGTCATGTCATCATTTTCATCCACGTCACCCAAACTGGCCACGTCATCACCGCCACGTGGCCGAGTTGCCAACAAGGACAACCATAAAACAACATGCTGCTGGTCATTGTCTACTCTGGGGTCTTTCTCTACCTATTCGGCTTGGGAGGGTATCAGAAGGATGGCTAGCAAGGTCCCTTGGTACTCTCTGGTTTGGCGAAAAGGCCTACCTCCTAGGATCTCTACCTTAAGATGGCATCTAGCCCATGGGAAACTCCCAACGGATGAGCAGATCAGGCATAAGGGGATCCATCTAGCTTCCAGGTGCGCTCTCTGCAACCAAGCTAAAGAAAGTATTAATTATATCTTCCTCAGATGCCCTTTTGTGACCAAAGTTTGGAAAAAATTTGTTGAGTGCTTTGAAGTAAAGTGGCAGCAGCACTAGTTAGTTGACAACCTAGTTCAATGGTGGTAGACAAAGGCTAGAGTTGTAAATCTTAAAACTCCCTGGATGATTGGTTTTTCCATTATTGCAGCCAACATTTGGTGGGAAAGGAATAGACGTCGGCATGACAATGATTACAGAGCTGCGATGCAAATATTTGAATATTGTCGTCAGAAGCTTGGCCCTTGCGTAGGGAAGCTGAAGGGGGAGGTGAAAGCTCCGATTGATGTTATTTACTGCAGAAAACTAGGTTTGACAGTGGTGTCTCACAAGCATGTTCACCCCCTCAAAGTTCACTGGTGTAAGCCCCAACCAAACTGGCTGAAAGTTAATGTGGATGGCATCTCTCTGGGAAATCCAGGAAGGGCAGGAGCAGGAGGGATTGTTCGAGATAATGATGGCCAGGTGTGTGACTCATTTAGAATTTTTTGGGAATAAAAAAATCTTATAAAGCAGAGGTTGAGGTAGTCATGGAAGGTATTATGATGGCTAAGGCGATGGGTGCAAGGGGCATGTGGATAGAATCTAACTCGACTGCGGTTGGTTTGGCGATCCAGAGGAACCATATCCCATGTTTTATCCTCCAAAGATGGCTAGATGTTATCCTTTTCCTAGAATCAATCCCTTGGAAGATATCCCATTACTTTCACAAAGCAAATCCAATTGTAGATTTTCTGGCAAAAAAGGCTTCAAAATCTAGGAACTCAGAATTCTCAATGTCTTTCCCTAGACATGTTGCTGATTAGGTAGAAAATGATATCCTGGGCAGGCATAGCTTTAGATTCTCTTAGGGCGCTGCTTTCATTATCTACTGATGGCCATGCCGAAGGTGGAGTTTGTTAGCGGCTCTAGGGGTCTCTGCTCTGTCCCTGTTTCTTCTTTATGATGTTCTCCCTTTTCTTATTAATATATTCATCTTTTAGCAAAAAAAAAAAAAGTATGAGTTTATATGTATATGCATTAATGTATTATGTGTGGTTATGCCATGTTTATTTTACTGAACTAATTTCTTTTAGCTCACCCCACTACTATATGTTGCCACAGGTAAGGTGTTGGTTTAGATAAAAGTCAATTAAGCAGAATTGAGGATATGTATTTTTGGAAATTAAATGTATTGTATTGTAATTTGTACAAAGAGGACATGATATGTATAATTGAGTTTTTGAAAGATTTGATATGTAGTATGTTGTGTAAATGATAAATGAATTGGTATATCTATTTGATGAAAATTAATCAAAGCGGCGCACTAGAAGCGCAATGTGCCTTGTGAATAGTGGACCGGTGGGACTAGTTAATTTTTTAGGTTATAAAGTAGACTCACCGTTATTTAATGGTGGCTGCAAGATCCACACCCATATCTTTTACCCGAATTTGGTTGTTACAAAGTGAATGTGATACCCAAGATATGGCTAGTGTATTGGACTTACTTAGGAGAAAGTTGAAGGGTCTCCACCAAGAGACTGTTTAGTACTAGGGATTTTGGAAGAATAGTGAAAGTGTGCAAACTTTAGTCCCACATCACCTTGGGGGAGGGTTTTGGGCTATTTGATAACATCTAACCTCTTTAACATGGAATAACATATTTTAATGCCTTAAGACCCATGGGCCAAAGAGGACAATATTTTTTCAAAATTGATGGGAATAGGGCATCGCAGGTGATATCAGAGCGAACCCCAAGAACGTGTGTTGAACCAGCTTGGGAGATCGTTGAGTGATCTCATCAAGAGATGGTTTAGTAGCAAGGAGTTTGAAAGATCGGTGAAGGTGTGTAGACTTTAGTCCCACAACGCTTAGGGGAGATTGCTGAATTAGTTGATAATCTCCAGCTTCTTAACATAGTACAACAAATGTTAAAGCCTTGAAACCCGTGGGTCAAAAAGGACAATATTGTGCCAAGGTTAATAGGGCCGGAGTATTACAACCACTGCTCATCTCAAAGCGTTGAAAAGAAACTCGGTCCAAGTATTAAACTCTTATGAAAACCATTGTGGAGAGAGTGAAAGCAATTTAAAAAAGAGAGACTGATTTATTTTTTAGGAAAAATGTTTTTTGTGACAGAGTGTGGCCCCTGTGCCCAAACACATGGGAGGTGAAATAACCAACCCGCTCCCCATGGGAAGGAAAATGACGTTTCTATGGAGGGCACTCGTGAGCACCTTCAACCCAGGGCATTACAATCTTTTCACACTCATTGTGTCTTGGCATAGGAATACATGCCAAGAGGTATCATTCATACTTCCAATATTGGGACACCCACACACACACAACGCATGTGGCTGAGTTGATCCATGGACCTCCAGACACCAACTTCAACTAGTTGATGTTGCTACCAGTGCGCTTGGCACTGGAATCACATCGTTTTTGATGATTGAGTCACCGGGTTTTGGGTCAAATCATTTGGACAAGAACCGCTTTTGAGTTGATGTGGGTTATGCTCAGAAGGTATCCCTTATGTCAATAATATGCATATTTGAATGATCTAAACCATTTTATATTTTCATCTATGGTGAAGAAAGAATCTCTTAACCCATGAATTTTGATAGTTGGATAAAACTCAAAACAACATTTTAGACCTTCGACAATATGAAATCACATGGTGGGTCCAAGGTATCATATCAGTATACCGAATACTCAATAGCAATATGATACTGATATTGACGAATGTATCAATATAAATGATTCAAAAAATTTTGGTTATTTTTAAGGAAAAATAAAATAAGAGTAAAGTCTTCTACCCAAAAAAAAAAACCATCTGGTATGACTTATATCTACGGATTCCAAGACCAATGCCAATCTTGATACCACAATTTAATTTCTTGGGTGGGCCTTCCAAGAGTACAA
>JAJSZK010000414.1:0-11906 GCA_022985045.1 Macadamia tetraphylla | reverse complement strand
AGGGGGAAAAAAATCGATGATGATGATCAAAAGACAATAGTAGATGTTGATCAAGGTTGACGAGGTGTTAATCGCTAGAGGAAGGGCCAAGATCAAGATGAAATGTTTTTATTTTATTGTTTCCAATGTAATAGTTATTTTTATATAACTTGCATTCACACTATCCTTAACTAAGTTGAGTGGAAGTAGCTAATGAGGCTATGTTACCCCCACCATCATGGAGTCAAAACTTGCATAAGATGCAAAGTCAAATTGACCGGATGCCATCCATAACCACTATAGTTGTTAATTTACATGTGATGCTTATTTTAATTGTTTAATATAAATACTTGTTTTAATATATGTGATGTAAAGATTAATTTATAGACATATAGCAAATTGAATGTATGTCGATATGATTATCTATATATATGTATTCCCCTCATTATAAAGCAAGTGTGACATAGAAAACCCAAACTGGGATTCTCGGCCTCCTATGGTCGGTGAGGGTAGAGGTTTCATAGGTAAATTTTCGTAAATGCCGATAGGATAATGCTTGTGATTGATCAATGAATGATCTACAATCATCTCCTATGTGATAAGTAGAGGCTAGGGTTTGGGAGAGGTGTTATAGTAGACACTAGCTCATGATGCCATGATTCACTCTAAGCGATGGGTATACACTTGCGTGAGTATATGTCACCGATAGGAATGGACATGGTGCTCGTGGTTAAAATTTTTGGGAAGTCTTTGTGATGGAGAATGCCTAGTCAATCAACACGTGTACAATGAACTCGATAGGATAAATTATACATATAAGGGTTGAATTATTTCAATTCACACCCCAAAGCTTTGAGGAAGCTTAAGGTGTAAGAACCATTGATTGAGCTTCCCACTTATATTCAATGGTATGTACCCAAATTAATTGTACATCATTGTCTATTTTACCATCACTAACCCACTAATTATTATAATGTTGACCCTTCTTTAATCTAATTATTTGGAATAGACAAGACTATTTACTCATGCATGTATTTAAGTAAATTGGTTTACCCCAGAGATAATACCTTTCCTAGTTGATTCTATGATACTCTTTATAAATTACCAAGGGTTATAGACATGATAAGGATGCTAAGGAGATATTTGATGAATAAACTAAAGATGCTTATTGATTGTCAACTAAGGTCATCATATTACCCAAGATGACTTAAGGTTCCCCAAATTTTGATTATATCATAATAATGATAGGTCCCCTATGAGTTTGGGAAAACCCCTTAAGTGATTCATGGATGCTTATTTCAATGTCTTAACCATGTCACCAACTACACCAAATGTAATTGGTGGAAATTTTTGTTTATGAAAAGTGGGGCAATAGTAATGGGTTTTAGTTTCTCTTCATGTTCAATACCCAATGGTCAAAACAAGAAGAAGGAATGTGGGTGTGACCCATGCATCAAGTACTATGGAAAAGAATAATGAAAAGAGTTGTCATCTACCTAGCCATCTTATAAAAGTAGTGAATGAAATTTTTCATAAAACACTTGCCCTGTTGAAAAAACGTGTTGGTATGACCAACTACCGATTATATGTATGGACTTGGTTCCTCATGCATGTTTACAAACTAATTGTATGGTTTAAATATGACAAGAATATCTTATAGCAACCAAAAATCATTTTTTAACCAGACTAGAGCAATTATCATGATATGATAAAAAAAAAAAATTATGTTGCTCTAGTTAACTTCACATTTTTGGCGCTTGTCGGGTTGTATAAAGTTAATAGAATTTATATGTTAGGAGGATAAGCCTCTAGAATGTCTGAAGGAAAATCTTATGTCAACTTATAAGTCCTATTTATGAAGATATATGACCAAGTCTTTTTTTTCAAAAGGTAGAGGAGTTAATTTATATTAATGTAGATCACCCAAAATACTCTCCCGAAAAGGTATGAGTTTAACTCTTAATTAGATCAAGTGAGAGTATTTATCATATATTCTTTGGATTATCTAAAATAGTATAAGATCTCTAATTGAGATACCCAGAGATATTATATTATATGATGTAGTAAAAAGATCGAATTGGATATTGTAAGACAATGTTTGTGCTATTTTATTAGTATTGTTCTTTTAAAATAGCAATATTCATTTTTAATAAGTATCCATCTAAATTTATACCTAAAGAACCTTTTGAATAGTAAAATGTGTGAAAGCTTATTCTACAATTTCTTAAGGTATGGAGACCGTTTTGCTTAAATGCAAAGGGGGTTGACAAAGAGATGAAATACAACAATAAAAGCACGGATTTGATAATTCTATTTGGTTGACTTTTCTTTTAAGAGAATTATATTACATTGTGATATAGAATAGTTCTATGTGTATTGATTAAATCGATATTTGTAACTCACATGTTTTGTGGAACATCCTTGAAGGTCTCGGGGTAGGAGGATAATTTTACTTCCTATTAACTATACATTCCTTATAAAAGAGAATGACTATGTAGAAAAGTTCTACAAATAAGTATGGTTCTTCAAAATCAAGTAAACTTTTGTTGAGGTTGTATAGGATGTTGATCCAAACAAAAGATAATAGAAAATTGATCTTTAGAATAATCTCTTTTCATTCATACCAAACCTGAATTTTTATAGATCCACTATAAGACGTATGCCTATTGGATGTAAGTAGATCTGTATAAAGATGAAAGAAAATATTAAAAGAAAGAAAAAATTCAAAGCATGATTGTTAATGAATGGTATACTCTCGGGATTTCATTATTGACAAATGCACACTATGATAGTCATAGATTCAATTAATAGGAGAAGAGTGCATGTCATTAAGATCTAATCGATCTCTTGAGTGTTTCTATTATCTGAAATATTCACCTTTGATTAAATAATAAATCATTTATTTTGATCAATTTTGAATGGACCAAGTGATCGGAGAATACAAATATTTTTCAAGATAAAATAGTTGGATTGTTGTCAACCTTTAGTAATTGAGAATTGCGAGAAATGAACCTAAGTTAGATGTTACTACTTGTCAATCCAAGTAATAACTAATTATTTGGAAATTTGACAAGTGTGACAAAATTATCCATTATATTCAAGGTTTTGCATTTAAAGGGTGGTGTTATATTTTGGGAAAAGTTCCAAAAATAATTAATCTTGGATTTCACTATAGTAGTAAAATATTTGGCAAATTTTGTTGTTTGGTTGATAAAAGTTCTTGACTAAACAAGCAACTATTTATAAATTTGTAAAAACTTATTGTCCAAATATGTGATAATGAGAATGTTTTACACTTGAATAGGGGAAATTTAAGTTGCATCATGTAGAAAGATTAATCTAGACAACTGATGAGATTAGCTGAGGAATAATTTTTTTTAATTTTTTACTAAGGGGTTGATGTAGGAGGGAATATGTTGACAAAAGACAACTTGATGGTTTTGATGTACAAGTGGGAGTTTTTTTTCCATCATCAATCCATATTTATATGGAAATTATATAAATTAATTTGCATGATTTAAATAAGGGGTCTTAGTAAGTCCTTAGGTTTTAACCTAAAATTGTTCACAACTAAGGCGGAGGAATCTTGTGTAAATGGTGAATTTGTGTACCTAGGAATGGAGTTTCCCGGGGCACAAGTGTGAATGTACAAAAGTGTGTACATTGAACCGATCATATGAGAAAATTTAAAGTGTGTGTTTTTCGTTTAAAATGAAATTCTCATGAGTAGGGTATGGTCATCCTTTGCCCGGGGGATTCTTATTGATTCGATCACACATTGTGAGTTTTGGTGTACCAAGGGTTGATGTATCCTAACTATATACGGTGTATTGATTTGTATTGTTTGGTGATTTGAAAGAAATTCTAACAAGGAATCCATTACCCTAATTAGGAGAATATCAAAGAGAGAAATATTATTAATTGGACATAAATCCACCGGGTATTTTGTAAATAATTTACAAAATTTTTAAATTAATATTTATTTTGTAAATAATTTTAAAAATTTTTTTTGGCCCAATCAATTGGAATCTCTAAAAATTTCTATAGGGGAAAATCGATTGTTACACTGTGCTAACCCCCCTAATTTAAAAAATTTATAGGTCTTGATAAGATTGGGATCAAAATTGGTTTTGGCTCCACCACCCATGGTCAAGGGGGAGATGACCGACATTTAGGACCTGTGCCAAACCAACGGGGGGGATTCATTTCCCAAACCCAAACGGTAAGTGACTTGACCCCCACATGAATCTGGGACATACCGATTCCGAAGACTATGAGCATGGTCGAGGGGAACCACTTGTGTAAGACCAGGTAGACAAGCCAAGATAGTCCCCTTTTTTACCATGAATATCCCCCGAAACATCCTAGGCCTGAATCCGTGGTTTTTTGGGGACCAAACAGCTTGTGTTCCGGCCCGTGGGTCCCCATTCGCATGTGGATAGTCCCGATGATCCCAAATCATCCTCCACACCTTCCTCGTGATGTGAACACTTTAACCTAAGTAGTTGATTCCTGGGCCCCAAAATCGGATTAACTGATTGGACCAAGAAGGGTTCACCAAATAGGAACTAGGGCAAATTTTCCTTTTAAGTGGGAAATAAGGAATTCATTTTCTCATTTTCATTTTCCCAAACTTAAGAGGGAGGAAGGGAAGAAGAGAAGGGAAAAAGAGGGGAAAGGAACCCTTTTTCCCCTTGTGATCATTGTGAAAACCCCGCCGGAGGTAAGTAAAACCCCCCATACGCCCCTCTCTCTTCATTTTGACCTAGGGTTTAAACTGGGTTTGGGTGGAATCTTAGTAAAAGATCATGTTGAGCTGGGAATGGTGTTCCACCTCCACGGGCCATTGTTGAGCTCTGAGTCCAAAGATCCGTAACAAGATTGGCCAAATGACCAATTAGGGTTTCAATCGTCAATCGAAATCTCTCAAATAGCTCGATGGAATCGATTTTATTGGCTTAGAAAGATGCTAGAATATCCCTACAAACTTCATGAAACAAATCCCATGATTGGGCCCCGGAAAAACCCTTAAATGGGGGTTTAATCGCCCCAAACAAGCCACCGGGAAAAACCTGACCGCACTTGTGGGTTGTTTCGGTGAACCCCCGAGCCTTAGGAGCCTCCCCTCCATTGGAAACAAACATATTTTTTGGGGGGAAGTGTTTGTCTCGTGGTGTTTCCCATGACATTTGTTACTAATGGATCTTGTTGTTTTGGGGGTTTACCCATGGGCCCCCCCCAATGTTCCCCAAAAGTTTGATATACAATTACCTTTTTTTCTAAGGTGCGTGCACGTGCCTCAAGTCGATGGCGTTTTTAAACCCCAACAACACGGCATAAACAAGGTGAGGGATGGTTTTTATTTTTTGGGGAAAGTTTTTTTTTAAAATTTCACATGTGTAGAATTACATGTTAATTATATTGTTCATATGCTAATGATGTTATATCACATATTACATTTTATGATTATGATATGAATTATTTATGGAGATGTATGGTGGGACCCGGGGGTTTGAGGGGGACGGTCCCGTGATGGGTGTTTGTTGTATATATGAGAAACCGGGGTAGGTGGCCCCGGGGGTGATTGTTTTTCGTGTTGCATTCATGCATTGATTATGTGCATTAGAGTTAGTTGTCACGGATTACACCTTATGGCCGTTGAGTCGTGTCCGGGGACTACATGTGGAAATGGATACGCTTCAAGCCCAAACGATTGGTCCCGGGTGTTGCGAGTCCATACTCAACTGTTATATGTGTAGATTAGATAAACTGCAGGTTACACTTTGTGGTGGAGGTTTAGTATGTCCCCCGATTTCTTGGAGATGGATTACACTTTGTGGTCGATGTGTTCCCGGATCGTGTAATTCATACTAACTATATCATTATGAAGGCATGTAGCATATTTTGTTAGGTATCACCCCCTATCCGTGAACTTTTGCCAATAGAGGTTAAGGTTTTGGGATAATCCATTGTGGTATGTTCGATGTGCCTTTCGAATGCCACACCTCGTAGTGATTTTTTGGGGCGGGAATTTTAAAGTATGCCCAGGATTAACCGTGTCATATACCCAAAGAGGGGATTATCGGGTTTTGGGGACCCATGGCGATATAGGGGCCAATAGGCTTTATTCACGGCTAGGGTTTGTTCCTGTAGTTGATGGCTGTTCGAGATGAGGATCCCCCAATATGCCGTAGTAGTATTTTCCAAACTTAGTTGTATTGTTAGGGGGATAATAAAATAAATGAATTGCATCACGAGCATCATGGACTATGTGTTTAAATTTGTTATCATGCATCATGAATTATTCCATTGTTTTGCTTGGATGTGCTTGAACCTCACCCTCACTAAGCGAGTTGGAAAGCTCACCCCGATACACCCCTTTTTTGATGATGATGGTACTGGGGCCGATGGCATGTGACCTAGTATTTTCGGGTCGGTATGTGTGAGCAACCCGGGGGATGCCAAAGGAAAAAACGATCGCGTGTTAGACCCGTGTTACCCCCCTGAGATTGTACATCATATTTTTTACATTTTTGATATATCCTGGATGGCATATTTTGGGATTGAGTCTTAGATAATTGTAATAGAAAACTTGGTTATGGATATTATATTATCATTAGATATTTTCCCATTTTATTGATGATTCCACTATTATACTCGTTTCCCCGGCTTTAGGTTGGTTTGTGATGTGAGATTGTGAAATTTTAAAGGTACCGGATCAAAAATCCTGGTAGGTTGTAAGATGGGTCGTGTCTTACTCATACCACCGTATTCCTAATGGTAAGTTGGGTCTATTGGAAGGGGGGTGTGAAAAACACACCCCTATAGTCTATAATGTGATATTGTATTGTGGAGGGACTAATGCAATAATCTACTTAATTTAGGTAATGATTATTACATCTACCCGGCATCACATGGGGATTAACCCTATTATGAATAAAATTGTTAAGATGCATAACATGCTAGGTGGAATCCCAATGGGATCCTACCCTTTCCCTATAATTTCAACCCAAAACAACGTGTTAAAGGTCATAAATTTCTTTTTCATGATCTAAGATTTTATCCTCATGTGAGATAAGATCTCATATTAGGATGGAGGAGATTGCAAAAAAAAGAATCTTTAATATTTATTTTCCTTATAATATGATTTTGTCATTAAGATAAGATTTGATCTTATCCTTGGGATAAGATTTGATCTTATCCCTAGGATAAGATTTGAGTTATAAGTCTTTTATTATAAAATGACTCAATAATGTGGAAGAGGAGGACATATCTCTCACTTCCCCTCCCTCATCTAGAATTCCCCTCCCATCTCCTCTCTTTCCTCTTTGAGTGATCAAATAATAATCGAGTTTTATGAAAACCCCGACGATTGTGGAGGAGCTTAGACCCAAAGGGGAAAGCAAAGTTGTACGGGAGAAGGACCCCACCGTGAAAGGGCTAAGATCACATAGAGGCTTTGCACTTGTGGAGTTTCGGTAATGATCTAAACCCCTTTATTGATTATTTGTTGAATGGTCATCCCTACCAATAGGACAACCTAAATCGTTTCCCATGGAAAATCCCTTTCAAACTAACCTACCTTCTTCATCCTTCTTCCCTTTTTTCCATTGATCAAACCCATCTCTTCTCCACTACTCCTTTTTTTTCCATTGAATGAACCCACCTTCTCTACTCCTCTTCTTTTCCCTTTCAAGCCCTAACTCCATCTTCTTCTTCTCCTCCTAACCATCTCTAGCCATAACCCCACCCCCATCTCCCCCGGTCAAGGCTGAAACGCCAAATCAACCGGTTTTGAGTGATCATCAACCCATTTTGTGGTACACAAATATCCCCACTATACCCCAAAATCCTTAACCCATCCCACCGATCTTCATAATGTATATCGTTTTCTTTTCTCTTTTAAATTTTGTGTGGTCACTTCCACAGAACTTTTGTTTCATTTTTCTTCATTCATTTCATCTTGGCATGTAATACAACCCCATCCCCATTTTTATTCCCGTTTGCGATGTTCTTTGCATAGTCGGGTTATGCTACCTTGGCTGAAACTTTGGGGACTCTTTTTTGGAAAATTTTTGATGGCTCCTTCCTTTGAATCCAGCCACCCTTAGAAGCCATAGGTTGGAACTCCATAATGATGGAGCCGAGTATCAAGGGTTGTGATTTATTTGGCTTTTATGTTCCGGATCCAATTGATACATTTACCTCATTTTGGACTTAGGCAAAAGGTAGGGTTTGGCCCTAATAAAATGGTTTTTTTTTTTTTTGTAAAAAAAAATACCTTAGGTAGGGTCTCTCTTTTTGGGTAAGGAGTGTATGTCTCTTGGACCATTGTCACACCGTTAATCAACCGAGCGATGACCGAGTTAACACGTTAACCCAAACTCCAAGATCATCGACATCAGATTCCACCACAAAGATACGGACTCTAACATAAGTTCATCGATCACGAAGACTAAGTTTTACCGGAATAAATCCTATATACTTGATACCCGAATGGTGATACAATAATTATATACATTTGGGCCGAAGGCATGATATAAAACACAAAAGAATAAAATTCAAATATCAAGTATATACGAAATCATCAAACCATCGATACAACTTTCGGTATCAATACGGAGCTCAGCTACCAAGGGCCCCTCAGGCATCATATAGAAGAGCTCACTGGCCCTCGAAGGGGAGCTCAAGACACCACGTAATTTGTCCCGAGCACAACTCTCACACGAGCAAGGCGGTTTCTAACTCCTCGGGGTCACCACCCTCTTCAGAAACTCGATGGGACCCACCCCATGCTCTTCAGATGTATGACATGTAAAATCATCTAAAAGGTGTACACGGGATGAGCTCACTAGCTCAAGAAATAGAAAGATGGACCACACAAAGTCCACACATCACAACACATCATATGCACTACATGCCATGCTTTCATTTTAAATTACATCCACCTAAGCAACATTACTAAGTCTTTGGTTTTAGTGCTACTACAACCACAAGGCGGATACTGGGACGAGCCGAACTCCCTCCGCGACACGCCCATAGGGCTTTTGAGAAGGCCCACCGTGAGTACTCGGAAAAAAAAAGACAATGCCGCCAACGCTCTCAACAGAAATGTAAATGACTGAAAATAAAGGGTCGACTCAAGAATTTAAAAGGACGAATTCCTCTTGAATGTACCACCGGGTTGCCGAGTCCTACATGACTCGTCGCGTAATGCCTAACCGCCACAAGGTCCGACAACCGCAACTCGCCCAAATGGTAACCCAACACCTTAACCCCTGGGGGAAAGGGTCGAAACGGATGGTGAGAATCCTAATACCGCATGCTCCTATATGACAATAGTACGACAGATAGTGCCCCGTGTCCCATTCCACGGCCACCAATGCATTCGCTTCCAAGCCGACTACGGCATCTAGTCTATCAATGCATTATGCACCATGATGTCCACATCCAACATATAAACATCTCATTCAATTGGCATTTGAAAAGTAAACATAGCACATATGCACATCAATGTGGGAATGACTAATCTATATAGCATATTCATGATGACATGACTAGATTAGATATAATTAAATGAATGCCAAACAAATGCCTTGAAACAAGGCCAAACGCCCTCTCCCCACTTACTTGTACCCATAAGGATTCCTCCCCGCGGTGAGACCCCGAGCGAATCGGGTAGGATTTGGTGAACCTAACATAATTGAGGGGTTAGTACTTCACCATTTTAGAATCAAAATTAATGAAACCGATGATAAAATCATGTTTAGAACGCCAAAAAAAGGTCACACGTCCGATTTGGGTTCGACGGACATAAGGATCACCTTCGGCACACGGGGGGGTCGACAGTAGTCGCCACCCACGGTCTTACCACCGGTTGGGACCCGGGTAGGGGCCCGGGTTGTACCCATCGGTGGTACCCCGGTTGCCCAAGGCCCCCCTTTGTGGGTACCCCCAAGGTAGGAGCCCACCGGGTTTTACCCACCCGGTCTGTGAAAAGACATGCTTCTTCCCCATTTTCTCCATTCTTGGGGAATCAAATGGGGCTTTTCCCACCCATTATTCACACCTTCAAGGTCCTATAGGATGGTTCTAACCTAGATCTAGGTTAGATTCAAGTGAGGGGAAAACCATCTTACCTTCTTTGCTCAAGAACCACTTCAAACCCTCCAACCACTTCAAACCCACAATGTTCCTTCCACCTTGTCAATATCTCTTCAAATCCTTCAAGATCAACACATAAATCATCTATTAAACCTTAGATTCATCATTTCAAAGGGTTTTACAAGATCTCAAGAAACCATACTCAATCAAGGGTTTAAAGCTTGGGTATGGTGAATGTTCACAAACCCAACTTTTCTTACCTCCAACTGAGATCTAGAGTTGAAGATCACTCCCCCAAAACCGAATGGGAAGACCGAGCCAGCGCCGCTGAAATCCCCTTTCCTCTTCCTTCTCTTCCTTTCTTTTTCCCCTTTCTTTTTTTCTCCTTTTTACTTTTCTCACCAACGACGAGGGTAATAAATGGAAAGAAAAGAAAATCATAAAGCCTTATATACCATTCCTAATTAATGAATAGTGCACTTGATGGTCACTCGTGGGTGCACCCACCGCCCTACCCCCCGAGAGCCAAAACGGGGGATTTTGACCGGTTCGACCTCCCCTAACCCCACCCCAAGCATACGATGTAGCATACGATATACCTTAAAATAGGATATAATACTGTTTTATCCGCAATAGCCTTATGGTAGGTGCATGTACCCCTTGGGCACTCCTGCTTTTTCCGCATCGCTCGACTTGTCGGGCCAGCCGGTGTTTAAGGTCACCCGTGCTATCATAGCCATAAGGAACCCGCCTAATTTCCTCTGCCTTCCTCGCATGGTTAAACCGGTTCAACCGCAAATCGACTGGTTTAAGAAGGGGTATTACATTACCCCCTTCAAAAATTTCATCCTAAATTGCGACTGGTTGATCAAAAGATGAGGGTACTTGGCTCGATTTCATCCTCTACCTCCCAAGATGCTTCTTCAAGTGAGTGACCACCCCATCGCACCTTTACATAGGAAATGGAGCGTTTGGGAAAGGGTTTTTACCTTCCGTCCAAAATTTCATGGCGTTCTGTAGGTCATATCCCTTCTAGGTACTCGTTCCACGGTAGTACATGAGATGGATCATGGGACTTCAAAGATGGATACATGGAATACATTGTGAACATCCCTGCGAAGGTGGCGAGCAAGCATCTAGGCTAAAGAGCCAACCCGGATAAGATCTCAAATGGTCCGATGTATCTTGGGCTCAACTTCCCTTCTCGTGAAACCTTTGCAAACCTTTAGTAGGAGAGATCTTGAGAAATACCTTTTCTCCCGCTGAAATTCAATCTCCTTCCCGGGTGTCCGGATAGCTCTTTGACGGACCCAGCCGCTTAATCCGCTTTCTAATAACGCCGATTTTTTCACAAGTCATCTCAGATCATCTCGTGTCCTAACATTTGACGCTCACCTACCTCATCCCAATACAAAGGAGTTCTGCACTTCCGCCATATAATGCCTCATACGAGCCATTCCAATTGTAGCTTGGTAATTATTATATGCAAACTCCATAAGAGATATATATTCTTCCCAACCGCCACTCATCTCCATTGCACATGCCCCGAGCATGTCTTCTAATATCCGATGGTTCGGGCCCCACCGACCATCCGTCTGTGGGTGAAAAGTTGTACTCAAATTCAGATGATCCCAAAGCACGCCGTAAGCTTTTCCAAAATCGAAGTGAACCTTGGGTCCCTATTCCCAAAAAATGCTCATGGCACTCCATGTAAGCCACTATGTTGTCCATGTAAAGTTGTGCTAGTTTGGTCATGGAGAACTTGGTCTTGATAGGAATAAAATGAGCGCCTTGGTAAGCATCCACATCACCCATATCGCCCC
>JAJSZK010000413.1:0-13339 GCA_022985045.1 Macadamia tetraphylla | reverse complement strand
ATCACTTCCAACTCACAATGCTCCTTCTACCTTGTAAATATCTCTTCAAATCCTTCAAGATCAACACATAAATCATCTATTAAACCTTAGATTCATCATTTCAAATGGTGTTTACAAGATCTTAAGGAACCATACTCGAATCAAGGGTTTAAAGCGTGGGTATGGTTAATGTTCAAAAAACCAACTTTCTTACCTCCATTGTAGATCTCGAGTTGAAGATTACTCTAAAAACCCAGGAATGGCAAGAATCGAGCTTGGACCCTTTGAAATCCTTCCTTTCTTCCTCTTCCTTTCTTCTTCCCTTTCTTTTCTCTCCTCTTTACTTTTCTCACGCGCCCGAGGGTAATAAATGGAAAGACAAAGAAATCATAAAGCCTTATATACTATTCCTAATTAAGTGAATAGTGATGGATGGGTCACTTTCGGTGGGTGGGTGTACCCACTTATACCACGGGGTCAAGACATGGGATTTTGACGGGTTGGGACCTCGGCTCGGACCCCACCCCAAGCTATCTGATGTAGCATCGTATATACCTTAAATCGGATATAATACTGTTTTATCCGTACATAGCCTTGGTAGGTGCTTACATGGTTTGGGCACTCCGTCTCTTCAGCCTCGGACTTGTCGGGCCAGCGGTGTTAAGGTCACCGTGCCATCATAGCCCAAAAAGGAACCGCTCTAATATCCTCGCTCGGTTCTGCATAGTTAAACCGGTTCAACCACGAAATCGGACCGGGTTTAAAGCGGGATATTACATTACCCCTTAAAAATTTAGTCCTCGAAATTGGCACAGTTGATCAAAAGATGAGGTACTTGCTCATTTCTTCTTCTACCTCCCAAGATGCTTCTTCAAGTGAATGATCATTATCGCACCTTTACATAGGAAATGGAGGCGGTTGCAAAGGGGTTTTCACCTTACGGTCCAAAATTTCATTTCCCTTTCTGTGAGTCATATCGACTTCTAGGTACTGGTTCCACGGGTAGTACATGAGATGGATCATGCGTACTTCTTGACATGGATACATGGAATACATTGTGAACATTTCCAAACGAAGGTGGCGGAGCAAGCATGTAGCTCTTGAGCCAACTTGGGATAAGATCTCAAGCGGTCCCATGTATCTTGGGCTCAACTTCCTGTGAAACTTTTCCCAAAACCCTTTTGTAGGGAGATCTTGAAATACCTTTTCTCCTGAAATTCAATCTCCTTCTGCGGGGGTCCGCATAGCTCTTTTGGGGGAAAGCTTTAATCTGTTTTCTAATAACGTCGACCTTGTCACAAGTCATTTGGATTATCTGGGGCCTAACATTCGGCGTTCACCTACCTCATCCCAATACAAAGGAGTTCACTTTACGCCATATAACGCCTCATAGGAGCCATCCCAATTGTAGCTTAGTAACTATTTTATATCAAACTCCATAAGAGGTATATATTCTTCCCAAACGCCACTCATCTCCATTGCACATGCCCCAGCATGTCTTCTAATATCTGTATGGTTCGCTCCTGACCATCCTCTCGTGGGTGAAGGCTACTCAAATTCATTGTGATCCCAAGGCCTGGTAAGCTTTTCCCAAAATCGGAAGTGAACCTTGGGTCCCTATCTGAAACAATGCTCCGGCACTCCATGTAAGCACTATGTTATCCATGTAAAGTTGTGCTAGTTTGGGCATGGAGAACTTGGTCTTGATAGGAATAAATGGCGGTCTTGGTAAGCCGATCCACAATCACCCATATCGTCCATTCCCTTAGGTGTACTTGGTAGTCCGGTGGAAGTCCATTGTAATTCTTTCCCACTTCCATTACAGTCTGGGGTGGCTGAAGGTACCATAAGGTCGATGCCTCTCGTTTCCCCTTTAAAGGTAAGAAAAATCGCCACATACAAAGCTATGGTGACTTTCATGCTTACCATAACTTCTGTTTGAGGTCTTTGTACATTTGGTACTTCACAGGTGGAGTGAGTACTCGGAGCTATGTTTCTTCTCTCACGATTTTATCCATATCAAATCATGGTACACACAATCATCTCGAAACATCAATGCCCCATCAGGCTAAAGTAAAATGGGTGGTTCATTGTTTGGTCTTGAACCTTAACTACGATCCGCTGCAATTCGGGATCCCAAAGGGGTTTCTTCATTATCACTCTTGCCTAATTGCGGATGCACTGTAGAGCCGATAAGGATACGTCAACCATAAGGTTTTACGGTTGAGGTTCAAGCTCTAAGGTTGCCCCTTCATACAAGAGGTTTCATCCATTAGCATCGCCTCTTGCACAAGTGGTGGTTGTTGCTAAATATGAGGCGACACGATCTGTGTCTTCCGACTTAATGCATCTGCCACTACATTACCCTTTTTGGGATGATTTTTGAATATCCAGTCATAATCCTTCATGAGTTCAAGCCATCTTCTCATCTCATGTTCGGATCCTAGAGTGAAGAAGTATTTAGCTTTTTGGTCCTTTGTATATTTCACACTTCTCCCCATACAAATAGTGTCGCCCGGATCTTAGGGCAAAATAGTAGCCGCTAGTTCCAAGTCATGAGTGGGGTAATTCTTCTCATATTCCTTTAGTTGTGGGATGCATATGCTATCACCTTCCCGCGTTGCATGAGAACACAACCCAAACCAACTTTGGAAGCATCGGTATAAGCATCATTCCACTGTGCCCTCGGGAATAGTCGACCTGAGGCAGTCACCAACTTCTCTTTCAATTTTTGGGAAAGCTCTTCTCACATTCCTCACTTGATCGAATTTCACACCCTTTTTAGTCGCTTGGTCATTGGTCTGAGATCAGAAAAATTCTCGATGAAGCGCGGTAGTATCAGAAACCCAAAGCTTCTAATTTCATTTAAAATTCTTGGGGCTTTCCCATTCCTCTGCTTTCACCTTAGCGGGATCTACTTGATTCAGCTTTAGACACTCGTGCCCGGGAATCCAACTTGTTCAAGCGAAATTCACACTTGTTGTACTTGGCAAACAGCTGTTGATCTCTCAACCTCTGTAACACCATTCTCAAGTGTTGAGTGTGCTCCTCCTCGGTCTTGGGTAGATCAAGATATCGTCAATAAAAACAATTACCCATTTGTCGAGCACATCGGAATACTTGATTCATTAGATCCATAAATGTTGCGGTGCATTGGTTAACCCGAAGGACAACACTAGGAACTCATAATGGCGTGTCGAGTCCTAAATGCTGTTTTGGGTATATCACTACTCTTTATCTTGAGCTGATAATAGCGGACCGAAGGTCTATCTTAAATACAGCTCCTTGCAGCAGATCAAATAAATCATCAATGCGTGGCAATGGATACGGTTCTTAATGGTTAGCTTATTCAACTCCCGGTAATCTATGCACATCATAACTACCATCCTTCTTCTTGACAAACAACACCGGGGCACCCCAAGGTGAAACACTTGGGCGAATAAACCCCTTTTCTAATAAATCTTGCAACTGCATCTGCAACTCCTTCAATTCAGCTGGTGCCATCCTATATGGAGCCTTAGATATTGGAGCTGCCCCAGGAGTCAAGTCTATGGCGAACTCCAACTCCCTATCAGGTGGTAAATGCATCAGATCATCCGGGAAAACATCGGGAAACTCTTTAACCACCTTTACTTCTTCTAGAGGTGTAACTCTTGCATCAACATGATCTAGAGGCTAAGAAACCACGACATCCATTTCTAGCAACTTTACGCTTGAAGGCGGAGATGAGGACCTTCTTCACCCTTTTCATTGTATCACTCGGTATACCCTCTTTCCCTTCGTCATCATTACCTTAATCGGTCTTTCATTACAGATCACATTAGCTCGATGAGCCGACAACCAATCCATACCCAATATAACATCAAAATTCTGCACATTGAATTTAATGAGTTGTGCATCAAAGTTCTTCCACTAATCTCCACTTGGGCCCGGCCCAAAACCTTCCTTCAGCTTGGCAATTTTACCAGTAGGCAAACTAAAAATCATTCCATGGTTTAAAATCCTGGGTGACATCCCAAGTTTCCTACAAATCTCTTAGATGCGAATGAATGAGTAGCTCTGAATCAAATAAAACATAAGTGGTATGCCCGATATGGGTAGGATACCTAGTATAACAATGTATATAATTTCAGCGGTCATCAATATGAATCATAATGAACTTCTTAATTTAAAATGTACACGCTACAACTTGGTACTAGCCTCGGCTTCCTCGGTTGATAGGGCATACATCCTTCCTGGTTGTCGCCTCGAGGTAAGGGAGGTCAGTGCGAGAAAGGCTGGAGGGCAAGGCTGGTGGGCCAGCAGTCTTCATAATGCCCATAGGAATGGCAGTTGAAACAACGAATGAGGCGTCGGAGCTGGGCGGGCCCTCTGCACTTGACCATGCGAGATGGAGGTCGAGGTGGCCTTGGGTGTGGGTGCCACACTAGTGTTGAGGCGAAAAGTAGAACCGAACCTGGGTCTAGAAGGGTAACGAGATGGCCTATAGGGCTGCCTATACATAGGCCAGGCTGTATGATCCACGGTATACTTTGGAGGAATTTCCGCATCAGGAATGGTTGTTCTCTTCCTGATCCGAGTGAGGGTGTTCACCCTTTGCTTATCTTCCATTGTTTTGGCCTACTTACCAATCTGGCCATATTCGGTCAAATCAAGACTTCAAGCACAGACCCAATCGATGCTTTTAGGCCTTTTAGGAACCTTCTTGCCTTCTCTTCGTATTCGCATATGCCTTAGGGCAAATGGAACAAACTCTCGGATTGTTGGTACTCAAGGGCAGTCTTACCTCCTTGAGTTAAGGCCATGAACTTCGATCTCCTTCGATCTCTGAAGCTAGCGGATAATGGTTATCCAAGAACAATTCCTTGAACTGCTCCCAAGTAGGCTCTGGATGAGCAGCCATCAATATGGGTTTGGAGGCTTGCCACCAAGAATTTGCCTCTTTCTTGAGTTGCAACCCAGCACAAATAAGTTTCTGGGCATCCGTGCACTCAAGCACCTCAAATATCTTCTCCAACTCTTGGATCCATTGATCCGGTTCCAGAGGATCACTCCCCACCTTAGAGAATACCGGTGGTAAGTTCCTCTTGAATGACTCCACTACCCTTGACGTATTACTAGGCCGGAAATTAGGAGCATAGCAGGATAGTAGGAGATGGAGGAGGCATCCCATCTTTGAGGAATACCGAATGGTGGGATTGAAGGTGTACCCACCACTTGTGGTCTGTTCCCGACCCTACTGGTGGGTCTGCGAGTGAGTGCAGGCGGTTGACCCGTTGAGAAAAGTCAAGCTATTCTTTGGATAGCGTCATAAATGCTTCTTTATTCTTTGAAGCATTTGTTCTTTGAAAAGCTTGTTGGGACTCTTTGGATTATTGACAACATCTCCGGTGTAATGACGGTGGAGGTCGGGAGTGAAGTCATAGGTGGGTCCCCATGTGCCCCACACGACCAAGGGTCTCTGAAGGTAGTGGAGGTGAGGTATGCCCTGAGCAGGACCCTCTGGGATTTTGTGGTCGACCGACCAGCGAGGACCCATGAGGTACCTCGGGCATTACTACGGATCTAAATCGTACCATCGTATCCCATGCACAGCACATCACACACCATATTGATTAAACACTATAGAATTGATTTAGGCACACAATCATATGCCATTACATGAGGTGTTGTAGTGTATGATAGCCTAAATAATCTAGTTCAATTCCATGATACAAGCAAGGTCCACATACATGCCAATGGTCCCTTGTCCATAGCATACTAATCATAGGAATACATCCAATAGTGAAAATCAATGTAATCATGCTAGGAGAAGGAAAAAGAAAAGGAGGAAAATTTTCAAATTTTAAAATTTTCCCAAGCCCATAACGGTGGGATGAACGTGGTGGGGACCCCTGGTCCAGCACCAAACCGGCGGGTGGCACGTGGTGGAGACCCCGGTCGACCCGCCGATCTTGCCGTGTTAAAACACGAATAGGGCCCTCAGGCACCGATGCACTGTCACTCTCACCCTCTTCCCTCTCTTTCTTCCTTTTCCTTTTGGCGATCTTGGGAGTCTCCTCGGCGCTTCTCTCGGTTCCACTCATCCACTCAGGCTTTAGAAGAGTCAACTCCTTCTTCATTCAAGTAAGTTCTTCTTCTTCCTTTTCTGGGAATTTCTATTTGGGTGAAATGCATGTATAGGGTTTACTTTCTAAGCTTCCTTTCCATATTTTCCACCATAGAATAGTATTACCATGTGTTTGTGATGATTCCACTATGCTCATTTGTAGTTTATAGGAATTATCTCTCTTTATTTGGAGAAACCCCAATTGGTGCCCTAGGTTTCCAAATTTGGGGTTTCTTCAATCCTACTCTTTTCTCCAATTGGCGACTTCTTTGTAATGCATTTCACTTGTTTTCGCTAGATATACTTTAGATTTCATTGAATCATCCATTATGCTTGAAATCCCCATGTATTTCCATGAAAATCCCTCTTTTGTCTTGGTTTCTTTAATTTTCATCCCATACTTGTATTCTTGAATTCCATAATCTATTTGGGGTATGCTCTTGCATTTCCATCATCCCACTACTATGGCATTTCATCTTAGTCCTAGGGTTTTCCCGTTTGTTCTCCATTATGTCGAATTTGCACAATGGACTTGAATTCCCTCCTTCTATTTATGCTTATTGCTTTTCTTTGTCATCCTGCTTTGTTTTGGCATGTTTCTCGCGTCGTTAACTACCGTGCGTCATGTCATAAGTTTCTGTCGTTCCTAGATTGTCGCGTTCCGTTTTGCATAAAGCTGGGTTTTGGGTTCCCCTTTTAATCTGCTTTCTTTTCTTCTTTGTACTAATCCCTACTTCCTTTTCTTATTGCGGGATGTAGTCACGCTGACAAAGGACCACCTTCCTCTGGCTTTGACGCAAGACCACCGCTTCTAAGCGGAAGAGTCGGAGACCAGCTCTTCAGCTCCTCGCTGGGAGACTGCACACCCGGTCGACCCTACAGGACTATGATGAGGAGCACTTCCTCGGTGCAAGGCATGACCAACGCCCAACTTCAGAAGGGGTCGGTGTTGATGGAAAAACCGTGGTAGTAGAGGACTTCCACAAGGCTAGCTTGGAGAGGTTCTCGGCATTGGGCTGGACTCTATTCTTCAGGAACCGACCGTGCTCTGAGCAGCTCGTCCGTCGGTTCTATTGCAACTGGAGGTGTCATATCGATCAGAATTCACCATCGCACTTGGTGAAGGTGGATATCCAGTGACGGTAGGCACCTTGGCGATATCTGGCATATCGGTAGCGGGATACCGATACTCAGTCCCCGGGGTAGGCCCAGGGACCATTCATGAGCACAGGCGGCGGACTTCATCTGAGACCATCTGCGGCAGCAGTCGCCGAGTCGAGACATCTTTCTTCCACGAGGTCCGTCTCTTCGCAGGTTGATCCAGTTCAACTTTGCTCCCGAGAGGTCATCGGAACGTGGGTTTCATGGCTGCTTTCATTGCATTTTGTATCTTCCGGCGCGAGAGGAGGCGGGGAGCACTTGTGCCTTCCTATATCATCCTCGGCGATGGAGCACCATGCTTCCCACCCGGAGGGGGAGGATTCCCATCTGGCGGATCCTCACTAGGATCTTGAGTTCTTGGGTAGATCTGGCGGAGAGGAGGAGACTCCGGTGATAGGTTCGATCAGAGCAACCTCTTGAAGATGGGTCTCCATACCCTCATGGATTCACCTCCTAGATCGGGAACTCGGAGAGGTAGGGGTAGGAGGGCTGCCCTAGAGGATGTCCTCATGGAGGGGGGTCGATGAGGAAGATGAGGACTCGTTCCTCGGGATGAGGAGGAGGATCGATGGGTGGCGGCATTCTGGGGGGCGCCTCGAGTCGAGAGGTCTGGTCCTAGTTTTTCCCAGGCTACAGCCCCCACAGGGAGTGGTGCCTACGACTCGGGGTACATCGCCCTCCATGCGGGCCTTGTAGGATGGCAAGGTTCAGATACTGAGACGGCTGGACGAGATTGCCTCCAGGCAGACCACCTTGGAGGAGTCCTTCCTTAGGCTGGGTCAGGACTTGGACACGGGGCCAATGCTATCTCAACAGACTATGGCCGGCCGGAGGGCGCGGCTGGTGAGCGAGGTTCGATTATTACGATCACCGCCTCAACGTCAACTCCAGGCCTCCGTGAACGTGGTGATCATCGGCAGCGATGGCGGCGACCGGTGAGGGCTTGGCTTCCCCACCCACTGTTCACCCATTTTCTCTTTTTTTTTTTTTTTTTTTTTTTTAGACATTGTAGATTTATTCATTCGTTCTCACTTCCTTGTATTTGCATTGTAACCGGATTCATTTGTGGAATAAAATATCTTTGGATAGTGGATTATTCTGTGGGGTTTTCATATGTGGAGTGTTTGTGTGATTTTGTTGTGATGTAATAAATTTTTTTTTTTCTATCTGTGCTCTTTTGTTATATTATTATCTGTTGTTTATCAGGTATTTGTGTAAAATTTTTGGAAATCCCATTTTACGCCGTTATGCTGCCGAAATTTCATCAAAATAGTACTTTATAGGTTATAGTACCAACCTAATTACCTTTTATCTACACTCACGCATGCCATGAATGCAACTTATAATATAACCCCACTTTTATACTTTCTTTCTTTGACTTTTAAATCTTTAAAGCTTTTATATTAGCCCAACCCCATTTTCCTATTATAGAGTCTACGGATTCTAATGGTATCTTTGTGAGTGAAGTGAGCATCACGCTCGATACCACCGTTTGTCACACCGTTCATCTTGAACGGAGCGTGACCGAGTTAACACCGTTAACCCAAACCCGCCGGATCATGGGAATCTTGTATTCCACCACAGCATACCCCACTAACATCAATTCATCGGATCGGGGAAGACTAAGTTTTACAGTAAATAATTCTCATATACTTGATACCCAAATGATGATACCATAATTATATACATTTGGGCCGAAGGCATGATATATACACAAAAGAATAAAGTTCAAATATCAAGTATATCGAAATCATCAAGATCATCAGTACCATTTCGGCTCGGTATCAAGCTGGAGCTATTTCGGCATCAAGGTTGTGCCCCTCGGCATCACATGGAAGAGCTCGCTCGGCCTCGGTATTGGAGCTCAGCGCTCGAGCTAGCGTCATGACCAGCTCTCACATCTGGATCTGCGTGCTCAAACTCCTCGAGGTCCACCGGTCCTCTTGAGAAACTTTGTGTGGGACCCACCCTATGCTCCTCGGATGTATGACCAAAATCATCTAAAAGGGGTGTACACGTGGGATGAGCTCACTAGCCCGATAAGTAGAGAGGTGGACCACACACAGATCCCACATCACAACACATCATATGCACTACATACCATACAATTCATTTTAAATCACATACACCTAATCAACATTACTAAGTCTTGGTTTTGGTGCTACTACAACCACAGGTCTTGCGTATACTCGAGTGCAGCATGAACTCCCTCGTGATAGCCCATAGGGCTGTTGGAAAGACCCACCGTGAGTACTCGGAAAAGTAAAGACAATGCCGTCCACCGCTCTCAGAAAAAGTAAATAAGCGAAATAAAAGTCTGACTCCGCAATTTAAAAGCGATCGATTGACCCTCTTGAATGTACCACGGTTGCAGCTGTCCTACATGACTCATGGGCGTAATGCCTAACCATCGGTCAGACAACGCACCCCTTCCCCAAATGGCAACCCAACACCTTAACCCCTGTTGGGAAGGGTCGTAGCAGGATGGTGAGAATCCTAATACCGCATGCTCCTATATGTAGTTGATCGCATAGTGCCTCCGTGTCCCATACCACGGGACCAATGCATTAGTTTCCAAGCCGACCACGCATCTAGTCTATCAATGCATTATGCAACATGATGTCCACATTCGACATATAGCATCTCATTCAATTTGCATTTGAAAAGTAAACATAGCATAAATGCACATCAATGGGTGAAATGACTAATCTATATAGCATATTCATGATGGCATGACTAAATTAGATATAGTTATATGAATGCCAAACAACTGCCTTGAAACAAGGCCAACGTCCTCTCGCCACTTACATGGCGTACAAGGATTCCCGTTAGAATGCGGCGAGATCCGGAGCGAATCGGGTATGATTTGGTGAACCTAACATAATTGAGCGGGGTTAGTACTTCACCATTTTAGAATCAAGATTAATGAAATCCGACTTCAAAATCGTGTTTAGAACGTCGAAAGAAGGTCACACGTCCGATTTGGGCTCGATCGGACATAAGGGTCACCTTCGGGGCCACACAGGTGGGTCAGACAGGTGGGCTGTCTACCCACCGGTCCTACCCGGTTTGGCCAGGACCCCTCCCTCGGTGGGTGCTCTCGGTGAGTAGGACCATGGTTGTACCCTTGGTTTTAGCGAAAAACCCGATTTCTTCTCAACTTCCTCCATTCCTTAGGGACCCAAATAGGGCTTTTCTCAACCCATTCTTCACACCTTTAAAGTCCTATAGGATGGTTCTAGCTTAGATCTAAGTTAGATTCAAGTGAGGGGAACCATCTTACCTTCTTTGCTCAAGAATGACTTCAAACCCTCCAAATCACTTCCAACTCACAATGCTCCTTCTACCTTGTCAATATCTCTTCAAATCCTTCAAGATCAACACATAAATCATCTATTAAACCTTAGATTCATCATTTCAAAGGGTGTTTACAAGATCTTAAGGAACCATACTCGAATCAAGGGTTTAAAGCGTGGGTATGGTTAATGTTCATAAACCCAACTTTTCTTACCTCCAACTGTAGATCTCGAGTTGAAGATTACTCTCCGGCACCGGAATGGCAAGATCGAGCTTGCCACTGAAATCCTTCCTTTCTTCCTCTTCCTTCTTCTTCCTTTCTTTTCTCTCTCCCTTTACTTTTCTCACCAAGCGTCGAGGGTAATAAATGGAAAGACAAGAAATCATAAAGCCTTATATACTATTCCTAATTAAGTGAATAGTGATGGATGGAGTCACTGGTGGGTGGGTGTACCCACTGTTATACCCACGAGAGTCAAGACATGGGATTTTGACCGGTTCGGACCTCGGCTCGGACCCCACCCCAAGCATCTGATGTAGCATACGTATATACCTTAAAATCTGAATATAATACCTGTTTTATCCATTACATAGCCTTATGGTAGGTGCACGTACAGTTTGGGCACTCCGTCTCTTCGGCACGCTCGGACTTGTCGGGCCAGCGGTGTTTAAGGTCACCGTGCCATTATAGCCCATAAGGAACCCGCTCTAATATCCTCAGCTCGGTTCCCGCATAGTTAAACCAGTTCAACCATAAATCGACCGGGTTTAAGAAGGGATATTACATATGCACTCTCTCACCCTCTCTCAAATCTTCTTCCTCTTCTTCTTATCTTTGTATTCGCTAGATTTTAGCCGATGCATGATAATTGGGGTTTTCTTCTTTGAGATTTGTGACCTCCGCGACCATTCAAGCCACTTCTCTGCATCTACTCTGATTCGTCCCTGCTTCTCCCTCAACGAATGTCACGATTTGCTTAGTCTCGAAGGTATGCACTCTCTCACCCTCTCTCAACTCTTCTTCCTGCTCTTTTTATCTCTATATTCTGGTAGATGTTAGCCGATGCATGATTATAGGGGTTTTTTTTTCTTTCAGATTTGTGACCTTCGACGACCATTCCAGCCACTGAACTTCATCTGCTCCACCTCATCCTTGCTTCTCCCTCAATGTAGGTCGCGGTTTGCTTATCTCGAAGTTATGCACTCTCTCACCCTCTCTCAACTATTCTTCCTCTACTTCTTATCTCTGTATTCTGCTTGATGTTAGCCGATTCATGATTCTTGGGTTTTTTTTTTTCTCTGAGATTTGTGATCTTCGAAGACCATTCGAGCCCCTCAACGGCATATGCTTCGCCTCGTCCTTGCTTCTCCCTCAACGAAAGTCGCGATTTGCTTAGTCAAATGTATGCACTCTCTCAACTTTTCTTATCTCTGTATTCTGCTTGATGTTAGCCGATTCATGATTCTAAGGGTTTTTTTTTTTTTTTGTTATCTTTTAGGATTTTTTAGATAATTCTTCTTCATCTTTCTTCTTTCCTATGTTTAATAGAATTTTTTTTTTCACATTCCCCAGATCTCATCCACAACCCTAGAACTTAAATTCAAGTAAGAATCTATTTTGAACCATTTTCTAGAATTCCTCTACTCCATTGTCTTGTTTCTGACTTGAAGAAATTGAAGGATCGAGTGGAGAGGAATCTAGGGTCTCCAACTTGACCTCACCGTGTTCCTTCTCATCATTTTCTGACCCTCTCCTACAGGTAACCAAACTAGAAAAATACCCCAGTTATTTTGATTCTATAAGTTGTGTTGGACATTGGATTTGGCAAAGTTACATGTTGGGTATTTGATTTTATGGTTTGATTCTATTTATTTTATATTGACTTATACTCAATTCTTATCATATTCTAAAACTAGAACTGATAGGTTAAAATTAAAAATTCCCCATTTTTTTTTCTTTTCTTTTATACTCTCTTCTTCCAAGTTCAAATTGTAAAGCTAGCAAAGCTACACTTTTTTGGAGGAAGAGGGCTGCAGTTGAATTGAGAATTAGAATCCTTCATAAGTTTAGAGGATGGGGGGAAACCAAAACAATCACACCTCATTCCATACAGAATCGGACTGATGATCGAGTTAACACTTGTTAACCCAAAACCTACCAGGATCATCTGATACAGTAACCACAGCACAACATACACACACTCTAAACCAATAAGATTCTTTATTTCAGTGGAAGTCTTACATGTATTTACCTGTAAATACCCTAATACTCTTGATACCCAAATTGTATTACATAATACCTTTATATGTGGGCCCGTAGACATGATCTATACACAAGAAATATAATTTAAACATCTAGAGCAGAAAATGGGTAACATTTCAAAAATAGTCAAAAGAATCCCAGTATAGTATCAATGTTGCTGACCCGCAACATAGCTATCGCAAGGGCATTCGGCCCCGTGCCCAAGATCTTCAGAGACCCACCAGTCCTCAACTGAAAACTCTACAGTGGGTCCTGGTTCTAGCCCTTCAGCTGGATAACCTACAAGATCATCTAAAAAGTGGTGCAAAAGTTGGATGAACTCACTAGCTTAGTAAGTGAAAAGAAAGACCAAGCAATCATTCGCAATACAAATGCTCCTATATATATGCAAGTTCATTTTATTATCTTAAACCACCTACACATCACATCTAAGTCATAGGTCATGTGCCACTTGCAACCACAGTGCGTGTATGCCCCGAGTGCCAGCCGCTAACCCCATCCCGCGATACGCCTATAGGTTTGTCGGAGAA
>JAJSZK010000412.1:0-13512 GCA_022985045.1 Macadamia tetraphylla | reverse complement strand
AAAAATTTCCCTATAAACTATGAAGGACTACAGAAATCATCATAAACACATGGAAAGACTATTCTATGGTGAAAAATAGAGAAAGAAAGCCTAGAAAGTAAACCCTATTCAAGCATTTCACCCAAATGGAAATTCGGAAAAGGAGAAGAAGAAGAACTTACTTGAATGAAGAAGGAGTTGACTCTTCACTAAAGCGCCGAAAGTGGATGAGTGGAACCGCGATAGAAGCGCCGAGTAGACCCCAAGATTGTCCAAAAGGAAAAGGAAGAAGAGAGGGGAGAGAGTGAGATAGAAAAAAAACTCAAGGGCCCTCGTTGTTTTAACACGGGCAAGACCGGGGTCTCTACCCGGGTGCCACCACGGTTTGGGTGCTGGGACCGGGTCGACCAAGCGGGTCCCCACCCACGGTTCATCCCACGTTAGGACAGGGGGAAATTTAGAAAATTTTAAAAATTTCCTTCTTTCCTTTTCCTTCTTTCTCCTATTATGCTTTCATTGTTTTTTATGGTGGATATTATTCTATGATCAATATGCTATGGTCAAGTGGGACCATTAGCATGTATGTTGTGGACTTTGCCTAAACCCTTTGAATTGAGCTATGATTAATTAAGCTATCGTACACTACAACACCTCATATAATGGCATATGATTGTGTGCCTAAATCAGTTCTATGGTGTTTAACCAATATGGTGTGTGATATGTTCCGTGCAAGGATGATGGTACGCACTAGACCCCGAGTAATGCCCGAGGTACCTCAAGGTCCTCGCTGGCCTCGTCGACCACAAAATCCTAGAGGGTCCTGCCTCGGGGCATACCTCACCTCCACTACCTCCAGAGACCCTTGGTCGTGGGGGCACATGGGACCCACCTATGACTCACCCGACCCTCCACCGGCATTACCCCGGGAGATGTTGCTACAATAATCCAAATAGCCTCAACAAGTTTTCCAACAAAGAAATGCTTCAAAGAATGAGCATTTATGACTGCCATCCAAAGAATGCTTGATTTTTCTCAACCGGTCAACTCCCTGATCATCCGCAGACCCACCGAGGGTCGGGAACGGACCACAAGTGGTACACCTCCAATCCCACCATTCGGTATTCCTCAAGATGGATGCCTCATCCATACTCCTACTATCCCGCCTATGCTCCAAATTTTCCCCAAAATGATTTGCAATATGTCAAGGGTAGTGGAGTCATTCAAGAGGAACTTACCACCGGTATTCTCTAAGGTGGGGAGTGATCCTCCTGAACCGGATCAATGGATCCAAGAGTTGGAGAAGATATTTGAGGTGCTTGAGTGCACGGATGCCCGTAAGCTCATTTGTGCTGGGTTACAACTCAAGAAAGAGGCAAACTTGGTGGCAAGCCTCCAAACCTATATTGATGGTGCTCATCCAACCTACTTGGGAGCAGCTTAAGGAGTTGTTTCGATAACCATTATCCGCTAGCCAGAGATCTAAGGAGACTGAAGTTCATGGCCTTAACTCAAGGAGGTAAGACTGCCCTTGAATACCAACAACAGCTTCGAGAGTTTGTTCCATTTTGCCCCAAGGCATATGCAAACAACAAAAAAAGGAAGAAGGTTCCTAAAAGGCCCAAAGCATCGATTGGGTCTGTGTTGAAGTCTTGATTTGACCGAATATGGCCAGATTGAATGTAGGCCAAACAATGGAAGATAAGCAAAGGGTGAACAATCCTCACCTCGGACTGGAAGAGAACAAATCCATTCCTGCATGCGGAAATTCTCCAAAGCATACCGTGGATCATACGCCTGGCCTATGTATAGGCAGCCCTATAGGCCATCTCGTTACCCTTCTAGGCCAGCTTGGTTCGGCTCTACCTCTTTTCGCCCAACACTAGTGTGGCGCCTACGCCCAAGGCCACCTCGACCTCCATCTCGCACCGGTCAAGGGGAGGGGCCCCGCCCAGTTCCGACGCCTCGATTCTGTTTCAATGTCATTCCTATGGGCATTAGGCGAAAGACCGCTGCCCACCCGCCTGCCTCTCCACTCTCGCATCGACCTCCTTACCTCGAGGCAACAACCGCAGGGAAGGATGTATGCCCTATCACCGAGGAAGCCGAGGCTAGTAGTAAGTTGTAGCAGTACATTTCAAATTTAAGAAGTTCATTATGATTAATATTGATGACCGCTGAAATTAATATACATTGTTATATTAGGTATCCTACCCATATCGGGCATACCAAATTTATGTTTTATTTGATTCAGAGCTACTCATTCATTCGCATCTAAGAGATTTGTAGGAAACTTGGGATGTCACCCGTAATCCCAGACCATGGAATGATTGTTAGTATCCCCATCGGTAAAATTGCACGCTTGAAGGAAGGGTATGGACCGTGCCCGTGGAGATTAGTGGAAGAACTTTGATGCACAACTCATTAAATTCAATATGCAGAATTTTGATGTTATATTGGGTATGGATTGGTTGTCGGCCATCGAGCTAATGTGACCCTGTAAGGAAAGGATGATTAAGGTAAGATGACTAGGAAAAGAGGGGTATACCGAGCGACATAATGAAAAGGGTGAGGAAGGTCTCGCCTCCGCTTCCAAGCGGTAAAGTTGCTAGAAAGTGGATGTCGTGGTTTCATAGCCTCAGACTGATGTTGATGCAAGAGTTACACCTCTAGAAGAAGTAAAAGTGGTTAAGGAGTTTCCGATGTTTTCCTGCATGATCTGATGCATTTACCACCGACAGAGAGTTGAGTTTGCCATAGACTTGACTCGGAGCAGCTCCAGATTCAAGGCTCCATACAGATGGCACCATTGAATTGAAGGAGTTGCGATGCAGCAGGAATTATTAGAAAAGGGGTTTATTCGGCAAGTGTTTCACCTTGGGGTGCCCCGTGTTGTTTGTCAAGAAGAAAGATGGTAGTTTGCGATGCATAGATTAATGAGAGTTAAATAAGCTAACCATTAAGAACCGTATCCATTGCCACGCATTGATGATTTGTTTGATCGCCAGTGGAGCCGCAGTATTTTCAAAGATAGACCTTCGGTTCGCTATTATCAGCTCAAGATAAAGAGTAGTGATATACCCAAAACAACATTTAGGACTCGACACGGCCATTATGAGTTCCTAGTGTTGTCCTTCGGGTTAACCAATGCACCCAAGATTTATGGATCTAATGAATCGAGTATTTCGTGATGTGCTCGATAAATGGGTAATTGTTTTTATTGATTTATATCTTGATCTACTCCAAGACCGAGGAGGAGCACACTCAACACTTGAGAATGGTGTTACAGAGGTTGAGAGATCAACATTGTTTGCCAAGTACAAGAAGTGGAATTCGCTTGAACAAGTTGGATTCCCTGGGCACGAGTGTCTAAAGTCGAATCAAGTGGATCCTCGCTAAGGTGAAAGCAGAGTGGAATGGGAAAGCCCCAAGAATGTTATCAAATTAGAAGCAACCCTTGATCCTGAATTTCAGCGGATCGAGTTAAGGTTCAAGACCAAACAATGAACGACCCAGATTTTACTTTAGCCGTTGATGGGGCATTGATGTTTCGAGACGATTGTGTGTACCCGATGATTTGATATACAGATAAAATCGTGAGAGAAGCACATAGCTCCGAGTACTCACTCCACCTGTGAAGTACCAAATGTACAAAGACCTCAAACAGAGTTACGTGGCAAGCATGAAAGTCACCATAGCTTTGTATGTGGCACTTGTCTTACCCGCTAAGGTGAAAGCGAGAGGCATCGACCTTATGGTACCTTCAGCCACTCCCCAGCACGTAATGGAAGTGGGAAAGGATTACAATGGACTTCGCACCGACTACCAAGTACACCTAAGGGAATGGATGCGATATGGGTGATTGTGGACCGCTTACCAAGACCACTCATTTCATTCCTATCAAGACTAAGTTCTCCATGCCCAAACTAGCACAACTTTACATGGATAACATAGTGCTTACATGGAGTGCCAGTGAGCATTGTTTTATAGGGACCCAAGGTTCACTTCCAGATTTTGAAAAGCTTAACAGTGCTTTGGGATCACAAATGAATTTGAGTACAGCTTTTCACCCACAGACGGACGGTCAGTCGAGCGAACCATACAGATATTAGAAGACATGCTCAGAGCATGTGCAATGGAGATGAGTGGCAGTTGGGAAGAATATATACCTCTTATGGAGTTTGCATATAACAACAGCTACCAAGCTACAATTGGGATGGCTCCATATGAGGCGTTATATGGCGTAAAGTGCGAACTCCTTTGTATTGGGATGAGGTAGGGAACGTCGAATGTTAGGACCTCGAGATGATCCAAATGACTTGTGACAAGGTCGACGTTATTAGGGAACGGATTAAAGCAATCCCGGCTAAAAGAGCTATGGACACCCGTAGGGAAGGAGATTGAATTTCAGCCAGAGAAAAGGTATTTCTCAAGATCTCTCCTACTAAAGGTTTGCAAAGGTTTCACAGAAGGGAAGTTGAGCCCAAGATACATGGGACCATTTGAGATCTTGTCCCAGTTGGCTCAAGAGCCTACATGCTTGCTCCGCCACCTTCGCTGAAATGTTCACAATGTATTCCATGTATCCATGTCAAGAAGTATGTGCATGATCCATCCCATGTACTACCCGTGGAACCAGAGTACCTAGAAGCTTATATGACCTACAGTAATCAGCCAAATGGAAATTTTTGACCGAAGGTGAAACCCTTCGCAACCGCTCCATTTCCTATGTAAAGGTGCGATGGCTGATCATTCACTTGAAGAAGCATCTTGGGAGGTAGAAGAAGAAATGCAGCCAAGTACCCTCATCTTTTTATCAATCAGTGTACGCAATTTCGAGGACTAAATTTTTCGTAGGGGGGTAATGTAATGCCCCGCTTCTTAAACCCGGTCTCGATTGTGGTTGAACCGGTTTAACTATGCAGAACCGAGCCGAGGATATTAGAGCGGTTCCTTATGGGCTATGATGGCACGGGTGACCTTAAACACCGGCTGGCCCGACAAGTCCAAGCCAAGCGAAGAGACGGAGTGCCCAAATCGTATGGCACCTACCATAAGGCTATGTATGGATAAACAGTATTATATCCGTATTTTAAGGTATATACGTATGCTACATCGATGTTTGGTGGGGTCCGAGCCGAGGTCCCAACCCGTTAAAATCCCATGTCTTGACTCTCGGTGGGTATAACGGGGGTACACCCACCCACCGAAAGTGACTCCATCCATCACTATTCACTTAATTAGAATAGTATATAAGGCTTTATGATTTCTTTTCTTCCATTTATTACCCTCAGACGCTTGGTGAGAAAAGTAAAGAGGAGAGAGAAAGAGAGGGAAGAAGAAGGAAGAGGAAGAAAGGAAGGATTTCGGGGCCAAGCTCGATCTTGCCATTCCGTGCCGGAGAGTAATCTTCAACCGAGATCTACGTTTGGAGGTAAGAAAGTTGGTTTTATAAACATTCGCCATACCCAAGCTTTAAACCCTTGATTCGAGTATGGTTTCTTAAGATCTTGTAAACACCCTTTGAAATGATGAATCTAAGGTTTAATAGATGATTTATGTGTTGATCTTGAAGGATTTGAAGAGATATTGACACGGTAGAAGGAGCATTGTGAGTTGGAAGTGATTTGAGGGTTTGAAGTCATTCTTGAGCAAAGAAGGTAAGATGGTTCCCCTCACTTGAATCTAACTTAGATCTAAGCTAGAACCGTCCTATAGGACTTTAAAGGTGTGAAGAATGGGTTGAGAAAGCCCTATTTGGGTCCCCAAGGAATGGAGGAAGTTGAGAAGAAATCGGGTTTTTCCGCCAAAACCGACGGTACAACTCAGGGTCCCTACCTCCCGAGAGTACCCACCGAGAGGACCAGGGGTTCTGGCCAAATCATGGTAGGACCAAGGGTCCTACTAGCGAAGTCCATACCCGCCGTCCAAACCGGGTAGGACCTGGGTAGATGTTTCAACCGTCTGACTCCCCCTGAGTGGCCCAAGATGACCCTTATGTCCGATCGAGCCCAAATCGGACGTGGGACCTTCTTTCGACGCTCTAAACACGATTTTGAAGTCGGATTTCATTAATTTTGATTCTAAAATGGTGAAGTACTAACCCGCCAATTATGTTAGGTTCACCAAATCCTACCCGATTCGCTTCCGGATCTCACCTGCATCTAACGGGAACTTTGTACGCTACAAGTAAGTTGAGAGAGGACGTTTGGCCTTGTTTCAAGGCATTTGTTTGGCATTCATATAACTATATCTAATCTAGTCATGTCATTATGAACATGTTATATAGATTAGTCATTCCACTCATTGATGTGCATATATGCTATGTTTACTTTCAATTGCAAATTTAATGAGATGTTATATGTTGAATGTGGACATCATGTTGCATAATGCATTGATAGATTAGATGCCATGGTCGGCTTGGAAACGAATGCATTGGTGGCCCGTGGTATGGGACACGGTGGCACTATGCAGATCTACAAAAGGAGCATGCGGTATTAGGATTCTCACCATCCTGCATACGACCCTTCCCAACTGGGGTTAAGGTGTTGGTTGCCATTTGGGGGAAGCAGGGTCAGGTTGTCGGACACTGTGGCGTTAGGCATTACGCCCGTGAGTCATGTAGGACAATGGCAACCCCGTGGTATTTCAAGAGGGCCAATCAGATCGCTTTTAAATTGCCGGAGTCAAGACTGCCATTTAATTTATTTACATTTCGCTGAGAGCCGTGGACGGCATTGTCTTTATTTTTCCGAGTACTCACGGGCCTTCTCCAACAGCCCTATGGGCGATCGCAGAGGGAGTTCGGGTCGCACTGAGCATACGCACACCGTGGGTTGTAGTAGCACTAAAACCAAAGACTTAGTAATGTTGATTAGGTGTATGTGATTTAAAATGAATTGCATGGCATGTAGTGCATGTGATGTGTTGTGATTTTGTGGACTGCTGTGTGTGGTCCACCTCTACTTATCGAGCTAGTGAGCTCATCCCACGGTACACCTCTTTTAGATGATTTTGCGGTCATTCATCCGAGGAGATGGGGTGGGTCCCACAATGAAGTTTCAAGAGGACCTGTGGCCCCTCGAGGAGTTTGAGCACTGAGTAGATCATAGGTGAGAGCAGGTCATGACAGCAGTTTAAGGCCGAAGCCGAGCTCCACTTTGATACCGAGCCGAGCTGTACTGATGATTTTATGATTTCGTGATATACTTGATATTTGAACTTTATTCTTTTGTGTATATATCATGCCTTCGGCCCAAATGTATATAATTATTGTATCACCATTTGGGTATCAAGTATATGGGAATTATTTATGTAAAACTTAGTCTTCGCTGATCCGATGAATTGATGTTAGTGTGTTATGCCGTGGTGGAATATGGTCCGATGATCCTGGCAGGTTTGGGTTAACCGGTGTTAACTCGGTCACCGCTCCGGTTCAGGGTGAATGGGGTGTGACAGGCATAGTGTGCACGACTATGCAGGAAAGGTGTGCACGACATGCAGTTGGGACATGCACAACGGGCGACGGGGGCACGCACATTGTGCAGTGGGGGCGCATACACTATGCCGCAGGGGCACGCATGCGTTTGACGGGGGCACACATGTGTGTGGCGAGGGCAAGCTCAGTATGGCGGGGCAACGAGAGCGTGTAGGGGTGCGAGGGGTGCAGGGTGTGTGCATGGATGTGTATATGGCTATGGGGCTATGTGCATGGTCAGTATATGTGTGCATGGTCGTGTGCATGGCATGGCTGCTCATGCTATGCCGCGGGCATCAAGCATGCACGCAGCTGGCTCATACGAGTTCGCAGGCACACGCAATATAGGTTTTTCGATGATGATTATGAGGATCCGTATTCCGATTTTGGCATATCATATATCGTCGTAATCGTATTTCGCATTATTCATTTGTATAGTCATCTTGACCGGATTCTTTCATATATGAAAAGCCAAAATAGAATCCTTCTCTCTTGTGGGGATTTGTGGTTTTGTGTAGGGAAATGTTTCCATCAGCACCTTTGTCGGTCAAAAGTTGGAAGTCGCGTCCAAGATCCAAATTCATCATAGCTAGAGAAGGGTTACAAAATTAGGTGTCTATAATTGCCACTTGCTTTATGGGCATATCAGACTTTTGTACGATCCTGGACAGCGGCAACCCTTTTTTCTTTGGTATATGGGGTTGAGGCGGTTCTACCCGTGGAAATCCTAGTGCCATACTTAAGGGTGCTTCTTGATAGTCAGTTACCTAAAGGAGAATAGGTGAAGGCCAAACACGATGAGCTCAACTTTCTCGATGAAAGGCTTATGAAGGCCATGGATTACCTAAAGAAATATCAATTGAGAATGGCAAGGGCCTTCAACAAGAAGGCCCATCACATAGAGGAGGATGAACTTGTTCTTCGAGAGCAAAGAACCCCAATTCATGACCCAAGAGGGAAATTCAGGCACAACTAGGGTGGCCCATTCACTGTCAAATAAATTCTACTAGGCAAGGCACTGAAACTCATAGACCACAATGGCAAAGAAATACTCGGACTGGTCAACATGGATCAACTCAAGAAATATTATGTCTAAAAGGATGAATAGCCCAAACTACGTTAGACCTAATTCCTCTCAAAGGATAGGTAGGCAACTTGACATGTGCAAGTGCGGTCTCAATCGTCTCAAGGCAATAAATTGGTTTCTAAATTAATAATCAAGGTATCTTGAAAGATCATCATAGTATATGTCCCAAAAGAATCACCATTTGACATGCAAGGCCATTAGGTATCTATCATTCACCTATGGTCCTTTAAATTCTTATCCAGGATTCTATCCCCCAAAAGTCACCACCTAGCGCCAGTTTATTCCCCATCCTTGATCAAGAAAAAAAAAAGAGCTTGATGCAACAATGGTAAAGGTTTGGTTGTGTCAGTAGCTAATGAGTAATGCTTTGATAAATCGTCACATCTTCTTTTTGCTTATGATAACTGCAAGCTAAGTCATGGGTTCCTTGGATGAGATATTGAGAAAATGGACCTTGGACATAAGCATAGTAGCATCAGGACTGCTAGAATCCATGAATATGTCAATACTCAGCTGGATTGGGTGCATTGAGCTATATCATAATCTGCTTCGACAAGTGCCTCAGCACTGGGATGCCGATCTTTATGTATTTCGGTTTGGGTTGGTAGAGACCTATCCAACTCTCAAAGAATTTTGAGTTTATATGTTATCTCCACCCAAAGGTAAGTTGATTCAACCATCTTTGAAGAAAGACCACTTAGAGGAGATTCAAGACTTTTTCTCATGGAAAAAGGAGGAAACAAAGCAATTCATCAGATATGGAAAGACTGATATTCTGAAGGTGGTCAGGATCTTCATTCAATACCTACCACTAGGGGGAATCCATCAGCAAAGGTCATAGGATGCTTATCTACTATACATGATAGCTCACTATGTTCTTCGAGCTTCGAGACGTGGTGCACCAATTGTCCTAGTAGAAGTGATAAAGCAATTGAAGAAAGGAAGAGATATCATTCCCATAGTCCTTACAGAGACATTCAAAGGACTTGATGACATGAGCCATAGCCATAGGTTTGGACTTGATCATTATCATGGAAGTCCCACCATTTTTCAACTAGGGCTACTTGATAAGCTAAAGCTAAACAAGCCATTAAATGGAGGTCAACTCGGGGCTCTTAGTCACCAAGAAAGGAGGGAAGCCCCATAATTCAAACTCATTGATGATTGGAAAGAATAGCTACAAGGAAGAACTACAAAGGACATTGCATGGAAGTGCCCAGAGAAGCCATAAGAAGATTTTCTGATGAAGACCCCTGGCTACAACTACGTCAGGTTGATGGGATTGACTCACACGTCCTTTTATTTGCCTATGTATATTAGTCGACAATATGGGCTCAAGACAATGGACCTAGAGGAGTTAGTGAATTTTCACCCACCCCAAGAGTTGTCTCCCCACCTTGTTACTTACCTATCTTGTCTATGGTAGGAAAATTGTTCCCCTTCCCATGTAATTCACTTGGTAGTAGAATGAGGAAATATTAGGATTTTTGTGTTATCCTGATTATTCTAATTATGACTTGAGTTGTGGAATTGATTATGTCTACACATTTCAAACCATAAATAAAAAAAAAAAAAGCGATTTTCTTTGTGCCAAAGATGGTTTCCATTCATAAGATCCCAAAATAAAATGATAAAAAAACAAAGGGGTGGAAAAAGGAAAAAAAATATATACATATGTTTGTGTTCACAGGAAATACAGGAACAAATCCTTATGGGTCAAAAGTCGTCATCTGAACCATGCTTATCATCCTCATGGAAGGCCGCAGAATTGGAGGGTCCCAACCCTGAACTCTTCATCCTCTATGCAAGGTCCTCAACCTGCTTCCGTAATTGGGCATTCTCCTATTCGTATGAGCTAACCTATCTCCTCAAGGCATCATTCTCCCTCTCCTGGGGAACATATGGAATTATTAAGAAAAGAAGCAATAAAAGAAGAAAGAGATTAAGAACAGGAGAGTACCCTCTCAACCAAAACCTCAGACAAACCCTAATGCATCCTCCTAAGTTTGGCATAGAGCATCGGAGACACCTGAAAACAAGCATGTCAATCAAAAGGAATCAAGAATCAATCAAACAAGAAGTGTTTTGATACTCACGCAGTCATATGGGATAGGAAGTCTAAAAGAGGTGTCTCTGTCCACTCTACGCTCTAAGAGCTAAGGAATGCCCGAACGGGTCACACTGGGATAAGTCCAGCCCGGAAATCACCAAAAGGACTAATGGCCATCCGAGAGGTCCCTCACAACAATGGAAGACTTAATCTAAGATGAGGAGGCAGATCTGCCAGGATCGAGTAGGAGGGGAGCCACATGTCATGCCCTCCACTGAGAAAACATCAATAAAAAAAGAGAAGAATTTGAAATATGGAAAAAATGTTCAAGAGAAGAAACATACTAGTGGCCCCCTAGGACCAAAGGGAGCGCAGGCCGTTTCCTCCTCAAGAAAGGCCTTGTAATCCTTGCACTGAGCTAGGAGAGAGTCATTCCACACCCCTTCAGCCCATATCTCTATCTCACTCTCGGGGAGACGCTGCAGGTTAAGTATAGTCGATAGTGGATAATAGGGAGGAGAACGCACAGCAAGATCAGACCACTAGGGAGTGACATGCTCTCCCAGATACCAGGTATGGCCCAAATACCCCTAAATAATTCTCGGCTCTCTGTCAAGTGTTTGGCTCGAGCAAACTCATCGGGGTTGAAGAATTGGAGATCGCGGAATGGCCTCCAGTTGACCTGCAAATTTAAGAAGAAGTGAGTACAACACAAAGCAAAGGAAAAACTTGACACTAGATATGGCTTACTCGTAAGACCGCCCGTAAGAGAACGGGGAGTTGTTTTAGTGGGATAGCATCAGTTCCTCAATACCCGACTAGCTTCCCATTTGTTAGCTATGGGGAAGGGCAAACTCAAAGGATCCTTCAGTACAGGGGCTAAGATCTCTAGGTGCTCATAACACCAAGGCTGAATTGAAATATCAAGATGAGAATGTGCAATCAAAAACCAAAAGAAGAGAGAAAAGAAGAGAGAAAAGAAAAGAACAAAAAGAAATGCAAGGTCACCTGGAGAATGCAGCCTTCCCTTTGAGGCCCTGATCCCTATATGCCAGTAAGTCCAGGGTCCCCAGAAGATATGTGTAGGCGACCCTGCCCTAATCCCATTGATTGATCTCCTAAATATTTCGGAAGAGGGCCACCATATGGATGTCCACTCCACTTCGGAGGTCAGTAAAATGACACTGTGCCACATCAAACAAAAGAAAGGAGCGAGTTACTTGTGCGAGGTTACCCGGTTCACCTCGATCTTTCCTCATCCAATGTGCAATCGATCACACCTAAGTGGATATGTGTCTGATCATCCGGGATCTCAATACCTGTAAACTCTATGAACTCTCGCACTGACAAAGTCTCAGGAATAGATAGAGGCCTCCCCCCAAAGGGTATGCTGGTCATGGCATAGAAACACGAAGGTGTGATGGTGATCTCACCAGTAGGAAGATGAAAAGAATGGGTGCTCGACCACCACTGCTCCACTAAAGCTCCTGCCACTTTCGAGCTGAATTTCCTAGTCTCCAATAAGGCCAAGCGGCATAGGTAAGTGGAATCTACTTGCCCCTTTTCCCTATGGGGAAGCATCTCATACTATTCCCAAACTACATTGGGATGGCCATACCTGGCCAATGTAGGGGGCATTCCATCATCGTGTTCCTAAAATAAATGCAAAAAATAAATAAATACAAAATGAACAAAAAATAAATAAATGCAAAAAATGAGAAAAAAGTAAAATAAATGAAAAAATGAACAAAATAAGAAAAAATGAATAATAATGAAAGGAAAAGGAAAGACTTACCCATTTACCCTATTGGAAACAGATGTGGTTTGGGGCCCCGGGAAAGAGGATGCTAAATCTCTCTCCACCGCCAGCCGATCTCTCCCGAGTCCTCTTTCTCCTTTTGGCCATATTTATCTAAACTTTGAATCTTTGAAGAAACTCAAAACCCGAGCTCACTCGCTCACGAATCGTTCCTAACTCAAGAAACTTGGAATAGTGAGTGAATAGGAGGGGGGACCTTAAAAAAATTGAGATTCTAATTCCAAGTTGCAAATCAAGAGTTCTTACCACAAAAACAAAATCAAAGTAATTTCTTGTTACAGGTAAAAAAAAAATTTAAATCATATGGGAAGTGAAGTCTACTTGGTAGATAAAATCATATGCAAATGGGAAAGTGAAATCTACTTGGTAGATAAAAACACATGAAAGTGGAAGGTGAAATTGGTAGATAAAAGCAAAAGTCAAAATTCAAAAATTCAAGATTCCAAATCGAAAGCTAAAAATCAAAGTTTAAGATTCCAAATCAAAAGCTAAAAATCAAAGTTCAAAGATTCCAAATCAAAAGTCAAAAATCAAAGTTCAAGATTCTAACACAAAAGTCAAAATTCAAGATTCCAAACCAAAAATAAAAAATCAATGTTCAAGCTTCCAAATAAAAAGTCAAAATTCAAGATTCCAAATCAAAAGTCAAAATTCAAGGTTCTAAATCAAGAGCCAAATTTCAAGATTCAAGGGCCTAAATCCAAGAATCAAATATTTTGTTCAGTAAGATTGGAAGAGCAGTGAATTTCTCTCTTGTAACCATTGGTCCCAGATAGACTAGATTGGTTCGAAAGACCTAGCCTGGAGACCAAGCTCCCTAAACTGGCACATGGAAGCTCAGCTGAGGAAAATCCAAGGATCAAATGTTTTTGCCAGTTGCAAGATTGGAAAAGCAGCGAATTCTCTCTTGTAACCATTGGTCCTAGATAGTCCAGATTGGTTTGAAAGACCTAGCCTGGAGACCAAATTCCCTAAACTAGCACATGGAAAGCCCAGCTAAGGAAAATATAAGAATCAAATATTTTTGTCTGTTGCAAGATTGGAAGAGCAGCAAACATGTAACCAAAGGGTCCCAGATAGTTCAGATTATTAAAGACTTCCTG
>JAJSZK010000411.1:0-12102 GCA_022985045.1 Macadamia tetraphylla | reverse complement strand
GACGATTGTACCATGCTCGGGCACATGTTTAAGTCCATATAGGGACTTGTGTAAGTGACACACATAGTCCAGTTTAGATGGATTAACAAAACCCGGTGGCTATGTTATGCAAAAGATTTCTTGGAAAGTACCGCGTAAAAACGCATTTTGAACATCAAGTTCCTGTAGTGGCCACTGATTGGAGAGTGAAGAGATAGGACAACCCGAACTAGTTTGATTACAGGACTAAATGTCTCTTGAAAATACAGACCGGCCCACTGATGATATCCTTTGGCAACAAGGCGTGCCTTGTGACGCTTTATTGCACCATCAGATTTTCACTTAAGACGGAAGACCCATTTACAACCAACCACATTCATTGAAGAAGAGAAGGGCACCAAAGACCAAGTGTCATTATGTAACAAGGCATTAAATTCTTCCTGTATAGCCAAATGTATTGCCTGAGAGTAGCAAGTCAGTTCTTCATCATCAGCAATTGGATGCTTAGTAGCCATTAGGCTGAGGTGTACTGGTGGATGGAGACTACCCATCTTAGAACGAGTCACCATTGGATGAATGGAAGCAAGGGATTTAGTTGCATCCTCAGAGACTGTACACGGTTCAGAAATAGAGGAAGCGGGTCAAGAAGATGTATCATTTGGTGTAGAATGTGGTGCTAATAATGGATCTGGTAAGTTATGTGTAGGTGGACATTGACCACAAATGGGCTGAATGAAGGAGGGCCCATTAGAGAAAGGGTGTAAGGGAAATCAACCCATGTTCCAATGAAGAGGGATTCATAGGTAAAGATGGGCCAGGACCTAAGATTGATGGGCCAAGAGATGAAATGGGTAGGCCTGCAGGCGATGTAGGATGTGAGTTTATCGGCCCATACGGAAAGGTTCAGATGTAGAATTTTTTGGCCCAATAGGAGAAGACTCAGGTGCTGATGCAAAAAGAGAAGGCCCAGATGTAGAAGTTGAAGGATTGGGTGAACATGGTAGGATTAATTGTGGAGCGGTATGAAACTAGGGAGACACATCAAACAAATGAAAAGGAATGAGGTGGTAAGGAGACAGTAGAGAATGGAAATGTGTGTTCATCAAAGGCTACAAGATGAAAGATATACAACTTATTGTTAATTGAGTCTAAACACTTATAACCTTATGTGTGAGAGAAAAGCCGAGAAAAATGCCAGGACGAGAGTGTGTTCAAGTTTGACAAGAATATGGTCGGAGCCAAGGTAACATAAGCAACCAAATGGACGAAGAAAAGCTTAATCAAGAGAAGTCTAAAATAGACATTCAAGAGGACTTATGTGACCAATGGCTGATGTTGGCATTCTATTAATGAGATACACTGCAGTAAGGAATGCATATGTCCAAAACCCGCTCGTAAATGGGCATGAAACAAAGAATGCAAGGCCGCTTTCACAACATGTCGGTGTTTTCTTCTCAACGGCCCCCTTTCCCAAGGTTTTGAGTATAAGGACATGATAGCCGATGCGAAACACCATGTATGCAAAGCAAAAGCCTAACTTTTGAAATTCCCCAAACCCCCATCGATTGTAAAGACTTGATTTTCTAACCAAAATAGTTTTCAACATGAGTTTAAAGGTCATGAAAATAGAGAGAACATCGACTTGAGAAACCCTATGAGAAACTTCGAGGCAGCACCCACAAGTCACAATGTATAAGCCCCAATGAAAAAAAGCAAGAAACAAAAAAAAATTGAAATGGGAGCCGATGGCTTTTGAGCTTGACATGCATCATAAAGAACATTTGATTTATTCGATTTATTTGAAAAATAAAACCAGATTGACGAAGAACCGTGCCTCTACTCGGATGATGGATGTCCTAGCTAGTGATGCCCCGCTGGTCGGAGCTGAGTGCTTGTTAGTGCAACAAAGGGTGTGGAAGATGAGGGACATCGGCAAAGGATATAGCCCATTTTCACGGCCTCAGATAAGGTCCTCCCCTGATCCTTTATGAGAAAATAATGAGCATGAAATTCAAAGTAGATGTTATTTTCCAAGGAAAAATGGTGCTTCGATAAAAGATTACGATGCAATCAAGGAACATAACGAATGTTGGAAGCATCAAAGGTGTTGGAAGCATCAAAGTTATTGGAAGAGAAATTAAATTGAGAAAAATCAGTATGTGTAATTGGCAAACCTTGTCCATTCCCTATAATAATTTGTTCAGGACCAAAATATGGTTGGCTAATAGCAAGGTTGCTAAGACTTGCGGTAAGATGGATGCTAGATCCGGAGTCAAGCAATCAAGAAGAAAAGGACGAACATGGTGATCCAAACGAATATGTATAAGGTTTAGTAGTACTAATAAATGCATGATCGAAGGTCGAGATAGGTAGCGAAATTTTGTCCATTGGTGTTGCATTTGGCAACATCTCTTGTCCTGTTCATGAATGAAGGTGAGGGTGGATATTTAGTCATTGTGGAGTTGTTGTCATGATATGACGCCCGGCTTGATATGGGTGAGGAAAACCAAAAACCGAGAGCCCGCTTTTGGGATCGTTTTTGTTCCAGAACTCCATTTCGTGTCAAAAACAATAATTTTAATTTTCGTGTTAAAATGCCGCTTTTAAACGATTTAAAGTTGTTTGGTGAATTGCTTTTGAAAGTTTAGAAAAGTAATAACGACAGCTTCTATGCTTGGTAATGCTTGCTTCAAAAACTTTTTTTAAGTCAATAATTACATAAATAACATTAAAATACTATTAGAAATTAATAATCCTTTGGGACAATAACATACCAAATAAAAAAATGGTTTCAAAAGGACAAATAAAGTTAATTAATAATGCCTTGTCCAAGTTAATTATGCATTATATAATTCCCTAAATTTTTACTTTTTGTCCAAGTCTAAAGACTTGAATGCATGGAGGATGTCTTTCATCTTATTTGTTTGGTTCTCTAATCCTTTAAGTGTCCCTTTCAAATACCCTTTCATGTACTCGCTCAAGTGGAAAAGGGTCCGATTTTCTCCTTAGTCAGGCATTGCATTGCAATCAAGACAACATTGAATGTCTAACTAATTGTTTCCCCTGAGTGGTTGAAATGATTTTAGGTATCCCTATTACTTGAACCCTTCCTAACAATCCATAAGAACATTCCAAGCTATTCATCCACTCGGATGTTGGTCGTGTCTTTCAACCACCCCCTATGTCTAACATAATCACATAGGTTGAGGTAGACATGACGCTCCATTCTAAACTCTTCATAGCATCTGTTGGCATACTCATTCAATATCTCATGCATCATAACAGCCCCTGAAAATACACTATCCCTACATAGTTCCCGAGTATATTTTGTAAAAACCCTACTTCTTAAACCCGCCCGTTTTCAGGTTGACCCGTTTAACCATCAGACCCGAAGGGAGAGAGAAAAGGGGGTTCCTTATGGACTATGATGGAAAGGGGTGACCAAAAAACCCCACTGCCCCCGACAAGTCCGACCCGGCCTAAGAGAGGGTGTACCAAGCCTGTACATGCACCTATACAAGGCCATGTACGGATAAAGTAGGTTTTAAATTTTTAAAAGGCCATACGTATATTACATCAAATGCCAAGAGTGAGATTCTTTTGGGGGGCCAATTCCACAAAATCCCACTTGTTCCCCTTTTTTCCCCTTTTGGGTATGGAAAGGGGCCAATCCACCCACCAAAAGTGACCCACCCATGTAATTCTTAGTTTTTTAAAGGAAGTATAAATAGCTTTTAAAATTTTTTCCTTTTTTTTTCATTTATGACACTCGACGTTTTGGGGAGAAGAGAAAAAAGGAGAGAGAAAAAAAAGGGAAAGAAAAAGGAGAAGAGGGAAGAGGAAAAGAGATGGATTTAAAGGGCCCGAGGCTTTTTCTTCCCATTTCGAGGGGAAAGAGTGTTTCCCCAACACTAGATCTGCTTAGAGGTGAGCAAAGGTCGGGTTCCTTAAACTTTCACCATACCCAAGTAAAACCCTTGATTTGGGGGGGGTTTTCCTTGAGATCTTGAAAACCCCCTTTTGAGATGATGAATCTAAGGTTTAATAAATGATCTATGTGTTGATTTTGAAGGATTTAAAGGAAGTATTTAAAAGGGTTTGGGAGAAGCATTTTTGGGTTTGAAGTGTTTTTGGGGGTTTTGAAGGAGTTTTTGAGCAAAGAAGGTAAATTTTCCCTTTCCCTTAAATCTAACCTAGATCTAGGTTAGAACCTTCTTATGAGACCTTGAATGTGTGAAGAATGGGTTTAAAAAAGCCCCTTTTAAAATTTTCCCCAAAGGGGGGGGAAAAAAGGGGAAAAGAAATTTTACCCCAAAAGGGGGGCCTTTTTTGGCCCCCCCGGGCACCCCCCGAGAGGGGGGGCCCGGCCCAACCGACGGGCCCGTGGGCCCCCCCTCCCGCGATCTTGGAGACCTGGGCCCCAACCGGGCGTTTGGGCCGCCGATGGGCCGACCCCAGGGCCCGAACCGGGGTCCTGCCCGGTGGGTCGACAGTGGGTTTCACCCACCCGAGAGGCCCGAACGTGTTTTTTACGTCCGATTGACCCAAAAGGACGGTGACCTTTGGGAATTTTAAACATGATTTTCATTGGACCGTGTTAATCTTGATCCCAAAGGGGAAAAAATACAAACCCCCGGGGCCACTCATGATAGGTTCACCAAATCTCCCCGCCCCCCAAAGACCGGGGGAAATTTTTACCCGAAGGGGGAAAACGTTGGCCTTTTTCGGGCATTGTTTGGAATTCATTTAACGTATCTAGCTAGCCATGTCATCATGAAAATGCTATGTAGATTAGTCATCCTCACATTGTTATCCCATGGGTGTTGTGTTTATTTTCTAATTCCAAGTGATGATATGCTTAGGGGGGGAATGTTGACATCATTGTGCATGATGCTTTAAATTAGATTAGATGCCGAGTCCCTTGAAATAGTGCATTATCCCCCGGGGGAGGGGAAGCGGTTATGCAATCGATTATTTTTATATGGAATTTTTGGGGTTTAGGATTATCCCTTCCCCTGCAAACCCCTTCCCAAAAAGGGTTAAGGTGTTGGGTTACCATTTGGGGGAAGCGGTTGCGGTTGTGGGGTCACGGGGGGTTAGACATTGGCCTTGGTCATTAGGAAAATAAACCCCCCGTGGTATATTCAAAGGGTCAATCGATCGTTTTTAAAATTAAGGGACCCAACCCTTTAAATTTTCATTATTTATTTTTTAAGAGTGGGGGGTATGTTTTTTTTTTTGAGTACTCACGGGGGGCCCTTTCCCAATTCCCCCCTAGGGGGTTACCCGGGGATGGAGTTCGGGTTGGGACCGAGTACCCCGACTTGGTTGTAGTAGCACAAAACCCAAAGGACTTAGTAATGTTCCCTTAGGTGGATGTGTTTTAAAATGTATTGCATAGCATAAAATGCATATGGTTGTAAATTTGTTTGTGGACCAGGGGTTTCCATCTTTCCACTTCATCAAAGCTAGTGAGCCATCCCAGGGTGCCCCCCTTTTAGATGATTTTCAGGTCAAACCGATGAAAAGGGGGGTCCCGCTTGATTTTCCCCAAAGAGGCCCGGGTGGGTCCTCGAGGAGTTAAAACAGGGCACCGATTGCTCGGGGAGATTTTCCGGGCCCCAAGTTCGAACCGAAATAGCCCACTTTTGATGCCAAGGGAGCCTCCCTTTTTGATCCAAAAGGGGCTAAACCCTTTTAAAAGAAATAGCTCTAATTTTTGATACCAAAAGGTTTTTGAGTTTACCACCCCGTTTTTTATGTTTCCCTTTTGTGTACTTGATATGTGAATTGTACTCATTGTGTAAATATCATGCTTGGGGCCCCATTATTTAACTTTTGTATCAAAACCCGGTATCAAGTTTTAGGGGAAATATTCAAGTAAACCAAGTTTTTCCTTTGAACGATGAGTTTTTTTTAGTTGTGTTTTGGCGTGGTGGAAAAATCAGAAGATGATCCCGGGGGTTTGGGGTTAACCTGTTAACCCAAAACCCCCGGGTTTTTGGAATTGTGACAACGGTGGTATCGAGCGTGATGCCCCTTTCCACTACAAAGATCCCCTTAAAACCCAAGAATCTAAAATGGGAAATGGGATTGGGTTAATGAAAAAAACCTTTAAAGAGTTAAAAGCCAAAGAAAAAAAAAGGAATAAAAGGGTTTGATTTAGATATTGCATTCATGGATGGGGAGAGAAATAAAAGGTTAATTAATTGGGTCAAAACCCCATCGGTACAAGTTTGACGTAAATTTCGAAAAAAAAGCGAAAAAATTTCTAAAATTTTTTCACAAAAACACCGATAAACAACATATCCACATATTTTGATATCAATGATCAAATTAACAAAAACATCAAAACTAAACTCCACAAGTATTCAAATATACAAATCCACCATGCATAACTTTTAAAAATACATTATCCCACAAATAAGCCCAAAGCAGAGAAAGTAAAAAGAATGAGAAAAGAAAGGAAAAATACAATAGGATAGACAACAGGGAAAAGGGTGAGAATTTGGGTGGACAGCTAAGTCCTCACCGATCTTTGCCGCTTGCCGTTCACTATTATTCCCTTCCCGGAGGTCTAGAGTTGACTTTGGTCGATGGTGGAGTAGTCAAACCTCAATTCAAAAACGCACCTCCCCCCCAAGTGGGCCAAAATTCCCGAGATGGCATTGGCCGGGTATCCAAGCCCGGGGCCCACCGGGGAAAGGGAAATTTCCTAAGGGTAGCCCGCCTCCCGGATGCGCCCCCCGGGAAGCACTCCCCCCCCAAAATTTTTTAAAAGCGCCTGATCTTGGCCATCCTTCAAAGCCCTAGGGACATCATCCCTCAAATCATATGCACCCCCTCGTGTGGTGGGGCTCATGTTGGGCCCCCGCGGGCCTGGGTGAACCGGATCGATTCTCACCTCGAGGCACCTCCTCAAGGATGTCCTCCCACCAAATCATCCTCCCCCCCGGGCTAGACCCCCCTCCCCCCATGGGAACATCCCCCATAGGGGAAACCCCCCCATCCCTACCTCTCAAACCCCCCGCCTCGAGGTACATCCAAAAGGGTGTGGAGACCCATCCTCAAGGGGTTTTCCCCCGTCGAACTTTCCCCGGAGTCTTCCCCCTCACCACTCAGTCCACCAAGAACTCAAAGATCCTAGTAAGGATCCCCCATATGGGAACCTCCATCCTCGGGGTGAGAAGTGTGGTGTTTCCATGGTCTTAAAGGATGACGAGGGTAAGCACAAGTGCTCTTTACCCCCCTAAAGCCTTATAGATGCGAAAGGCAAAAGGTTTATGAAGCCCATTTGGTTCCGTGACCTCCGGGGGGAAAGCAAGTTAAATTTGGACCAATGGGGAAAATACACGAACCTCCGGAAAAGGATGTCTCGACTGGAGGGAAACCGCCCACAAATGGTCTCAAATGTAGTCCGTTTTCCCCAAATTTATGAAGGGCCCAGGCTTACTCCGGAGGATGATAACGGCCCCCGAGAGATACCCAAAATGTCGGAAAGGGTTTTCCACCCAAAAATGCCCAAACCCCTTCACCATCCCGATTATAGCATCCCCCTGATCGTGGGGAAACCCTTTAAAAGGAGAGAATCTACGGCCCAATCGCCGGGAGAAGGAAAGGCCCACGGGAGGATAGACCCCACCCAAGTCGGAACCCTCCCGGTCAATTTTTGTGGAAGTCCCAATTCCCAACAGCCCCCATCATTACCGACCTTTCGGGAAGGCCCCCCGGTTGCTCCCTAAAAAACAAGAGCCCTCATCGAGTCAAAAGGATAAAAACCGGAAGGCCCGGGTCCCCTATCGGGGGGAGAACTAGTTCCGACTCTTCCGCTTAGAAGGGGTGGTCTTAGTCCCCCGAGGATGCCCTTCCCTTTTGGAAGACACCCCGCAAGAAAAGAGGAAAGAAGGGTAAGTGACAAAATGGGAAAGCAGGGGAAGAAATAGAAGGTGCCCAAAAGGTGACAAGGAGAAACGAAAAAAATCTATAAATGAAATCCCCGGCCCGGACAAGAAAAGAGATTATGGCAAAAAAAAGGGGGAAAGAGGTATAAAGCATGACAATTAAGGAAGGAAAAAACCCCGTTTCCCAAGGTGAAAATCCAATCTAAAAAAAAAGTGTAAAAGATTCACAATAGAGAAAGCTTGAAGCAAAAGGGTCTAAGACTAAATAAGCTTGAGTGAAATCAAGAACAAGCAAAAAAAGGGCTAATATGCTATTGAGGTCCACAAATGCCAAAGGATGTAAAAAAAAATCAAAGAAAACCTAACACAAAAGATGGATTTTCAGGGGAAGAAATGGGATTTCAAACATAAGGGACTTTCTATATTTTAAAAAGATGTTAAGTACAAATCAAACATAATGCATTGCAATTGAGTCTTTAAATTTGGGGAAAAAAAGAGAAGAATTGAAGAAACCCCCAAATTTGAGAAAACTGGGGCAGGGTTGGGGTTTTTCCCTCTAAAAATGGAGAAGTAAACCTAAAAACTAGAAATAAATTACAAGAGGAACATCACATTCATATGAAATCACTATTCTATGGAAAGAAACATGGAAAGGAAGTGAGATTTAAGACAACTCATGAGTTTCTCCCCCAAATTGCAATTTCCCGAGAAGAAATGAGGAAGAAAACTTACTTGTAAGAGGGGGGTTGAATTTTCCCAAAAAAGGGAAAATTTTAAGGGACCCAGGGGAAGGCCAAGATGCCCCCAAAATCCCAAGAGAGAGAGAGAGAGAGAGAGAGAGAGAGAGGAAAAAGAAGAAAAAAGGAAGAACAGGGTTTAAAAAGGGCCCCCTGCTAAAAAATCCCGCTGGGTAGGGACGGTGGGGGACCGACGGGCCCAACCGGGGGCCGGGCCCCTGCCCCACCCGGGGGTTGAGAGAAAATTTAAAAAAAAAATAAAATTTTTATTTTATTATTATTATTTTATTAATATAATTTTTATAATTTTTGGTTATTATTCTTATAATTTATGTTATGGTCAAGGGGGACCATTGACATCTTGTTGGAGCACTAGCCCGGTTTTTGGGAAATTAATTTCCCGGGGTTGAAAACTATCATACACTAAATACCCTATGTGTTGGCATATAATTGTTGCCGATATCAATTCTATGGTGTTTAACCAATGTGATGTATGATATTTTCCCGGAAAGGGATACGATGGTACGATTAGATCCGAGCAATGCACGAGGTCCCCCCGGGTCCTGCCCGGGCCGGTCGACCACCAAATCCTGGAGGTCCCGCCTCAAACCTCATTTCCCACCACCCCCCAGAGATTTTTGGGTTTAAAAGGTAAAAGGGGACCCACCTATGACTACATTTTCCCCCTCCCCCCCTTTTTACCCCGGGGATTTTTACTATAATTAAAGAGTCAAAAAAAGTTTTCCAAAAAACAAATGTTTTAAGAAAAAGAAGATTTATGACTCTATTCAAAGAAAAATTTGGGCCCTTTTCTAAATTTGGGAAAAACCCCTCCCGGATACTTACTCCACGGGACCCCCCGAGGGCCCCAAAAGGGGCCCAACAAGGGGGAGGTCACCTCCAATTCCACCTTTTAAATTTTCCCTTTCCGGGGGGTTGCCCCTCCATCCCTTTTACTTCCGCTTATGCTCCTAATTCCCGGGCCAATAAACGCCAAAGGTAGTGGAGTCATTCAAGAGGAACTTGCCCCCCATTTCAAAGGGGGGGAGGATCCTCCGACCCCCCCCGGATCCGGAGCTAGAAAAATATTTAAGGTGATTGAGTGCAGATGCAGTAAACTCATTTGGGGGTTCAACTCAAGAAGGAGGCCAACTTTGGTGGAAAGCCCTAAGCCCATATTTTCGCCCACCCAAAACCCCCCAAACAGTTCAAGGAGTTGTTCTTGGACAATCATTCCCCACCACCCTTTAGAGACCGAAGGAGACGAGTTTATGGCCTTAACTCAAGGAGGAAGACTATTTTGAGTACCAACAAAGCTTGGGGCTTTTTCCATTTTCCCCTAGGCAAGGGGGAACCCCAAGAGAAGGCCGAGATTTCAAAGGGGGCCTAAAGGCATCCATTGGGCCCGATTGAGGTTTGGATTTGACCGATTTGGCCAGAAGGGGGAAAGGGCCCAAAACCATGGAGGATAAGGAAAGGGAGAAAAAACCCCACACGGGACTTGGAAAAGAAAAAACCTTTTCCCGGATATGGGTAACCCTCCAAGGCATACCGGGGGTCAACACCCTGGGCCTACAATAGGCACCCCAAAGGGCCATCCCTACCCCCAGACAGGGGGTGGTTGGGGCTCCACATCTTTTCCCCAACACTAGTGCGGCACCAACCCAAGGCCACCCCACCTCCATCTTCAAGGGTAAAGTGGGGGGCCCCGCCCAGCCCGACATCTAAAACGTTTGTTTTAATCGCCTTTCCCTATGGGTTTATGAAAAGACCCGCCCATAGCCTTTTTCCCCCTTTCCTTCGGGCCACCAACCTCCCTTAACTCGGGAAAAAACCCTTGGGAAGGATGTATGCCCTATCACCGAGGAACCCGAGGAAAAGATGATGGAAAGGTACATTTTAAATTTAAGAATTTTTATGTTAAATATTAATGCCCCAAAAATTATATGCATTGTTAACTAGGTGTCCTCCCCAATATCGTGAAACCCCTATGTTTTATTCGATTCAAAACTACACATTCATTCGATCTAAGAGATTTTGAAAACTTGGGATGCCACCCAGATCCTGGGTCATGGAATGATTGTTAGTATGCCTCCGGGTAAAGTTACCCCAAAGGGGGAGGTGTATGGGCCGTCCCAAAAGGGAAAAATTTGGGGGAAAAACCCTTTGATGCACAATTTATTAAGTTCAAATGCAAAATTTTTGATGTTAAAATGGGGATGGTTTGGGTTGTCCCATCGAGCAAATGTGATGTGTGCTAAAAAGCTAATTGGGGTTGACAGATGAGAAGGAAGAAAATTGGTATAAAGCGATAAAATAAAAGGGGGTGAGAAAGGTCCTTGCTCCCCCCTTTCAAGTGGTAAAATTGTTGGAGAGGGGATGTCGTGGCTACTTAGCATGGGTACTTGATGTTGATGCAAGGATTACACCTCTAGAAGAGGTAAAGGGGGTTTAAAGAGTTTCCACCCCTTTTCCGATGACCCGATGCATTTCCCAACCGAAGAGAGTTGAGTTTCCCATAGATTTGACTTTTGGAGCAGCTCCAAGATTCAAGGCCCGCATGTGATGGCCCCAAATTGAATTGAAGGAGTTGCGTATCCCCAAAGGAATTATTAAAAAGGGGTTTATTCACCAAGTGTTTCACCTTGGGTCCCCTCAGATTGTTTGTCAAGAAGAAAGATGGGTTTCATATGTGATTGATTACCGGAGTTGAATAAGCTCCATTAAAAACCCGTATCCTTGCCACGCATTGATGATTTATTTGACCAACCAGGTGCAAGGGATTTTCAAAATAGACCTTAGATGGGCCTATTATAAACTCAAGATAAAGAGCAAAACAACCCAAGAAAAAGTTTTAGACCGGTATGGCCCTATGAGTTCCTAGTGTTATCTTTTGGGTTAACCAATGCACCGAAAATTTCATGGATTTAATAAATTTGAGTATTTCACGATGCCCCCTCGATAAATGGGTAATTATTTTTATTGATGACATCTTGATCTCCCCAAGATGTAAGAGGAGCACACTCAACACTTGAGAAGGGTTGTTACAGAGGTTGAGAGAAAACGATTGTTTGCCAAAAAAGAAATGTAAATTTTTGGCTTGAGGTTGGTTTCCCCGGGGCACGAGTGTCAAAGGGCCCGGGAAATCAAGTGGACCCCAAAAGGGAAAAGGGTAGTAAAAGGGGGAAAGCCCTAAAATGTAAACCAAATTAGAAGTTTTTGGTTTGGGTATTACCGGGTTTCTTTAAAATTTTTGCTCAATCTCACCAATGACTAAATTCCCAAAAAAAGGTGTAAAATTTCGACCGGGGTAAAGGAATGTGAGAAGAGTTTGGAATTAAAGAAGAGGTTGGTGTGGGCCCCTTGTTGACCACCCCCAAGGGGGAATGAAAAACCATCGATGCTTCCAAATTTGGGTTTGGTTTGTTTCATGCAACGGGGTAAGGTAATAGCGATGCATCCCAAACCCAAAGGAGAGAGAAGAA
>JAJSZK010000410.1:0-14236 GCA_022985045.1 Macadamia tetraphylla | reverse complement strand
AGATAACACCAATAGGATCACATGATGGAGTATCATTCTGGAAGGATATGAGGGTCATTTCTAAAAGAGGGAAGAGAGAGATAGACAATTGAGTGCTAGCATACTTGATATCGGCGGCATACCCAACAATTTCCCTTTTTTAATATGTTTTGAATCATTCACAAGTAAAATGATCAAAATACATATGTAAGATTAATTTGATTGAATTTCATTTGAAAAAAAAAATTATTTAAACCCCTAATTGATTTGAAAAATATTTCATTTTGTTATGAGGGGTCCAAATTGTTTCTAAATTTCATGCCAATTAAAAGTATTTGTAAAAGTTTAATAAATTTTCCAAGTTTATACGAACATAAGAGCAACCCAGTGCAAGAGGCTTCTGCAAGAAGGAGGAGTGGAAGATCAATGCAAAACGTCAAGGGGTTGGAGAAGAAATAACAATGGCAGGTATAGTGAGCATGTATTCGTCAAAGAGACAAAAGCCACTAAATAAGTCGTTTCTGTTACACATTCTATGAGGAGTTCCACCAAAAGAGTGACTTTCACAGTTTGTTAGGGCTAAGGGAATAGATGTAGAAACCAAGTGAAGTGAAGCAATAGAGGAGAGTTGGACAAGAGAAGCATTGATTGAGCGTTGCGGGGCATGTAGCTAAGATAAAACCTTATCTATGAGTTTCGTAGTTGTGTTGAAAATATGCGGCTAGTGGATGATGGCTTGCTGGTAGAAAATGGACTTGATATAATAACCTAGAAGGTGTAACGTCTATTTGGGCCAAATTGGACAAGGTTCTTCAATGCAAGGTCTATCTAAGAGAAAACCACAAACTTCATTGGTCTGGTCCCCATTATAACCATCATGGTGTCATTTGTTTGTTTTATGGATTTAAACCTAATGCGGAAAAAATTGATCGGACGATCTTAACTACAGTTCTTGGTGCTTTGGCGGACCTGCACAGAAGAGATGACAGGAGAGAGTCGGGCTGACCCGACGGGAGACTCTCCGATGCCTAAGTCAGATCTTTCCACAACAGATGCTCAAGAGAGCTTTTCTAATAAGAGAAGTGAGTAATCGATCCCCCATGATGGAGGCTTATCTTGGTATTTATAGGCTGCTGATGGAGGGCAAGCGGGAGACGATTGTGAAGAGTCATGTTTAGGCGTGGAGTCCTCAAGGGGAGTGGCTCTATGATTATGAGAATATTTCAAGAATATTCTCCTCTTAACTCGAAAAGGCCAACCGTGTGACGTCTATGATGACGTGTAGTGGATAGAGTCCTATCCTCCAGAATAGGGATTACGTTCCTTGAATGTAGGGGTGGACGAAAACACGTTTCTGAAAACCTTATTGTTGATAGAGGCCGAGGTAGCAGCGCGGTCTGATGGAGGCCAAGGTGATAGCGTGGCCTGATGGAGGCCGAGGAGGCAACTCGGCCTGATGGAGGCCGAGGTGGAGCACGGCCTAATTGAAGACTGAGTAGGAGCACAGCTTGATGGAGGCCGAGGTTGAGCACGGCCTGATGGAGGCCGATGTGCAGCACGGCCTAATGGAGTCTGAGGTGAAGCACGACCTGATGGAGGCCGAGGTAGGAGCACGGCCTGATGGAGGCCGAGGTAGGAGCACGGCCTGATGGAGGCCGAGGTAGGAGCACGGCCTGATGGAGGCCGAGGAGGAGCAAGGCCTGATGGAGGCCAAAGAGGAGCATGGCCTGATGGAAGGCCGAGGAGGAGCACGACCTGATGGAGGCCGAGGTGGAGCACGACCTGATTGAGGCCGAGGTGGAGCACGGCCTGATGGAGGCGGAGGTAGCAGCACGGCCTGATGGAGGCCGAGGTACCAGTGCGGCCTGTTGGAAGCCGAGGAGATAGCGCAGCCAGATGGTGGCCAAGGTGGCAGTACGGCCTGATGGAGGCCGAGACTTCAGCCGTGCTGAGGAAAGTGACATATTTTGCCTTCACCAGCCCCCGCTCTAGCAGTTTGAATCGACGTGCTAGAGCATTTAATCCGATGCGAGATGCACTGCTTCACTTTCTCAGCGGAGGCTGCTCAACGGTTCGAAGACGTGGCTGTCGCTTGCTCGAAGGTCTGAACTGAGGACTGTGCCAATGATGTCGGGTTGATAACTAGAGAGTCGGAATAGGAGGTTGCTAAGCAGCACAATGCCAACAGCAACTTGAAGGAGAATGATGTTCTCTACACGGAGTTGTCCGAGACTCAGGGCTCCCGCAAGGAGGAGGAGCTCGCAGCTAGGGTTGGCGAATTGGAGAGGCGACATTGGGCTGAGCTGGAGGCGAACGAGGTGGTTGAACCCTTAGGCCTACCAGAAGTGATTGGATGACGGTAATATTTCTTCGTTTCAGGTCGGCTCGGACGATGCCATCTTGTTCATTCTGAGTAAGATGCCAGGCTACAATCTGACGGACTATGAGCAGTGCATTCTCGTGTATGCTACTTTGGTGCAGCTCTACGGTTCGATCGATTTTCCTATGCTGAGCTATGCCAGCGGATCAGCCCCCCGAGATTAGCCTTATATATATCTAAATTTATGTAGGTGTCTCCTTTGGTAGTGATGTATTTTGAGGGCTTTTTCCCCATTTTTGGTGAATGAAAATTTTATTTTTATGTGTTCATCTCTCAGTATTCTTGTGCTTCTTTCTTTATTTTCTTGTGCTTCGGTCGTGGATGGAAATGAGTAACTTTTTGGAAGAATAAGGACAAGTGCAGCTGTCTGAGTGTGGCCTTCAGGCGTTAAGCCTTGGACTAGCCATAAGGGTGCCGAGTTGGGGCTCAATCTTTTGATTTGCCTTGTGTTAAGGTCCTTTGTGGTGCCGAGTCGGGGTTGGGGCTTGCATGTTGTATAACCTAGGTCTTGAGGTGCCAAGCTGTGCTCGATATTGAATGCCTTAGTGCGTAAGGGCTTGAGGTGCCGAGCCGGGGCTCTGGCTTGAATTCCTTAGTGCGTAAGGGCTTGAGGTGCCGAGTCGGGGCTCGGGCTTGCATGCCTTAGTTCGTAAGGGCTTTGAGTTGCCAAACTAGAGTCTGGTCTTGTGTTACCGAGCTTGAGCTAGGTCTTAGTTGCTGCCAAGCTGGGGCCCGGTCTTTATGCCTTGCTAGTTAAGGTCTTTGAGTCACCAGACTAGGGTCTGGTCTTGTGTTGCCGAGCTTGACCTAGGTCTTAGTTGCTGTCGAGCTGGGGCTCGGTCTTTATGCCTTGCTGGTTAAGGTCTTTGAGTCACCAGACTAGGGCTTGGTCTTGTGGTGCCGAGATAGAGCTCGATCTTAGATGTTGTTGAGCTGGGGTCCGGTCTTTGTGTCTTATTGGTTAAGGTCTTTGAGTTCCAGACTAAGGTCTGGTCTTGTGGTGCCGAGATAGAGCTCGATCTTAGATGCCGTCGAGCTAGGGCCTGGTCTTTGTGCCTCATTGATTAAAGTCTTTAAGTCGCCAGACTAGGGTCTGGTCTTGTGGTGCCGAGCTTGAGCTCAATCTTAGATGATGTCGAGCTGGGGCCCGGTCTTTGTGCCTCATTGGTTAAGGTCTTTGAGTCGCCAAACTAGGGTCTGGTCTTGTGGTGCGAAGCTTGAGCTCGGTCTTAGATGCTGCCGAGCTAGGGCCCCAATCTTTGTGCCTCATTGTTTAAGATCTTTGAGTCACCAAACTAGGGTCTGGTCTCGTGGTGCCGAGCTTGAGCTCGGTCTTAGATGCTGCCGAGTTGGGGCCTAGTCTTTGTGCCTCATTAATTAAGGTCTTTGAGTCACCAGACTAGGGTCTGGTCTTGTGGTGCCAAGCTTGGGCTCGATCTTAGATGCTGCCGACCTGGGGCCCGGTCTTTGTGCCTTATTGGTTAAGGTCTTTGAGTCGTCAGACTAGGGTCTGGTCTTGTTGTCACGAGCTGGAGTTCGGTCTTAGATGTTGTCGAGCTATACACAATCTTAGAAGAGTCAGATATTTGCGAGAAGCTTCATAGTATATTGATGTGTGGTATGCACTTGGGACAAATATATTGCTTCAAAATAGAATCTAATATGCTCCGTGATAAAAATTGAATAACTGCTAATGTCACACCCCGTTCACACTGAACCGGAGCGGTGACCGAGTTAACACCGGTTAACCCAAACTGCCGGATCATCGAATCTTGTATTCCACCACAAGATACGCTAACTAACATAAGTTCATCAGATCAGCGGAAGACTAAGTTTTACTTGTGAATAAATCCCATATACTTGATACCCGAATTGTGATACAATAATTATATACATGTGGGCCCGAAGGCATGATAATTACACAATAAAAGTACAATTCATATATCAAGTATATCAGAAATCATCAAAACAATTAGAGTGCACAGATCGGCTCGGCTTAAGTGGAGCTCATTTCGGCATCAAGGGTTGAGCCACTTCGGACACATAGAAGAGCTCTCGGCCTCGAAGTGGAGCTCAGCGGCCTCAAAGGTGGAGCTGGATCGGCCTCGGAAGCTGCTCATGACATAGCTCTCCACAGCGATCGGTAGCCGTGCTCTAACTCCTCGAGGTCCACCAGTCCTCTTGAAACTTCGATTGGGACCCACCCATGCTCCTCGATGTATGACGCAAAATCATCTAAAAGGGTGTACCGTGGGATGAGCTCACTAGCTCGACAAGTAGAAAGATGGACCACACAGCGTCCACACATCATATGCACTACATGCCATGCTATACATTTTAAATCACATTCACCTAAGCAACATTACTAAGTCCTTGGTTTTAGTGCTACTACAACCACGGTCTGGCGTATACTCAGTCGAGCTGAACTCCCTCCCGATCGCCCATAGGGCTGTCGGAGAAGGCCCACCGTGAGTACTCGAAAAGTAAAGACAATGCCGTCCACCGGCTCTCAAAAAATGTAAATGACTAAAATAAAGGTCTTGACTCAAAATTTAAAAGCGATCGATTGGCCTCTTGAATGTACCACCGGGGTTGCCGATTGTCCTACACGACCCGTCGGGCGTAATGCCTAACTGCCACAGTGTCCGACACCCGCAACCCCTGCTTCCCCCCAAATGGTTACCCAACACCTTAACCCCTGTTGGGAAGGGTCGTAGCACGGGATGGTGAAAATCCTAATACCGCATGCTCCTATATGACAATAGTATGACTGCATAGTGCCTCTGTGTCCCATTCCACGGGCCACCAATGCATTCGTGTCCAAGCCGACTACGGCATCTAGTCTATCAATGCATCATGCACAATGATGTCCACAGTCAACATATAAACATCTCATTCAATTGGCAATTGAAAAAATAAACATAGCACATATGCACATCAATATGTGGAATGACTAGACTACATAGCATATTCATGATGGCATGACTAGACTAGATATATTTAAATGAATGCCAAACAATGCCTTGAAACAAGGCCAAACGTCCTCTCCCCACTTACCTGTAGCGTACGAGGATTCCCGTTGATGCGGGTGAGATCCGTCTGAATCGGGTCGGTTTGGTGAACCTAACATAATTGAGCGAGGTTAGTACTTCACCATTTTAGGATCAAAATTAATGAAATCCGATGTCAAAATCGTGTTTAGAACGTCAAAAGAAGGTCACACGTCCGATTTGGGTTCAATCGGACGCAAGAATCACCTTCGGGGCCACACGGGTGGGTCAGACAGGTGGGTAGTCTGGCCCACCGGTTGGGACCGGCGGGTAGGGGCCCGTCGGTTGGACCCACCGGTTGTACCCGCCGGTTGGGCCAGGGGCCCCTGCTAGGACCGGCGGGTAGGGGCCCGCCGGTTGGGCCCGTCGGTAGGGCCCGCCGATTGGGCCCGAAGGCCCCCTGCCTTCTCAGGTGGGTACCCACAGGCGGGTAAGGGCCCACCGGTTGTACCCACCAGTCTTAGCGGGAAACACCCTATTTCTTCCCAACTTTCTCCATTCTTTGGGGATTCAAATGGGGCTTTTTCCCACCCATTCTTCACACCTTCAAGGTCCTATAGGATAGTTCTAACCTAGATCTAGGTTAGATTCAAGTGAGGGAAAACCATCTTACCTTCTTTGCTCAAGAACGACTTCAAACCTTCCAAATCACTTCAAACCCACAATGTTCCTTCCACCTTGTCAATATCTCTTCAAATCCTTCAAGATCAACACATAAATCATCTATTAAACCTTAGATTCATCATTTCAAAGGGGATTTACAAGATCTCAAGAAACCATACTCGAATCAAGGGTTTAAAGCTTGGATATGGTGAATGTTCACAAAACCCAACTTTTCTTACCTCCAACTGTAGATCTAGAGTTGAAGATCACTCCCCCGGCACCGGAATGGGAAGATCGAGCTTGGCCTTGCTGAAATCCCTCTTTCTTCTTCTTCCTTCTCTTCCTTTCTTCTTCCCTTTCTTTCTCTCTCCTCTTTACTTTTCTCACCAACGTCCGGGGGTAATAAATGGAAAGAAGAGAAAATCATAAAGCTTTATATATAATTCCTAACAAGTGAACAGTGCACATGGATGGGTCACTCAGGTGGGTGGGTGTACCCTGTCCTACCACTGAGGGCCAAAACTTGGGATTTTGACAGGTTCGGGCCTCGCGAACCCCACCCTGCATCTGATGTAGCATCGTATATACCTTAAAATCGACTACAATACCGCTTTATCCGTAGATAGCCTTATGGTAGGTGCATGTACAGGCTTGGGCACTCCGTCTCTTCCGCATGGCTCGACTTGTCGCGCCGGTGTTTAAGGTCACCCGTGCCATCATAGCCCATAAGGAACCCGCTCTAATATCCTCTGCTCGGTTCTGCATGGTTAAACCGGTTAAACGTGAAATCGACGGGTTTAAGAAGCGGGCATTACATTACCCCCTTACGAAAAATTTAGTCCTCGAAATTGCGTCACTGTTGATCAAAAGATGAGGGTACTTGGCTCGCATTTCATCCTCTACCTCCCAAGATGCTTCTTGAGTGGTGATCAGCCCATCGCACATTTACATAGGAAATGGAGCGGTTCTGAAGGGTTTTCACCTTCTGTCCAAAATTTCAATTTGTTCTATATAGGTCATATCGACTTCTAGGTACTCTGGTTCCACGGGTAGTACATGAGATGGATCATGCCGTATCTCTTGACATGGATACATGGAATACATTGTGAACATCCCCAAGCGAAGGTGGCGAGCAAGCATGTAGGCTCTTGAGCCAACCGGATAAGATCTCAAATGGTCCGATGTATCTTGGGCTCAACTTCCCTTCTGTGAAACCTTTGCAAACCTTTAGTAGGAGAGATCTTGAGAAATACCTTTTCTCCTGGCTGAAATTCAATATCCTTCCTGCGGGTGTCCGCATAGCTCTTTTGACGAGACTGAGCTGCTTTAATCCGTTCTCTAATAACGTCGACTTTGTCACAAGTCATTTGTATCATTTCAGGTCCTAACATTCGACGTTCACCTACCTCATCCCAATACAAAGGAGTTCTGCACTTTCTGCCATATAACGCCTCATATGGAGCCATCCCAATTGTAGCTTGGTAACTATGTTGTTATATGCAAACTCCATAAGAGGTATATATTCTTCCCAACTGCCACTCATCTCCATTGCACATGCCCTGAGCATGTCTTCTAATATCTGTATGGTTCGCTCCAACTGACCATCCGTCTGTGGGTGAAAAGCTGTACTCAAATTTAGCTGTGATCCCAAGGCACGCTGTAAGCTTTTCCAGAATCTGGAAGTGAACCTTGTGTCCCTATCTGAAACAATGCTCACTGGCACTCCATGTAAACGCACTATGTTGTCTATGTAAATTTGTGCTAGTTTGGCCATGGAGAACTTGGTCTTGATAGGAATAAAATGAGCAGTCTTGGTAAGCCGATCCACAATCACCCATATCGCATCCATTCCCTTAGGTGTACTTGGTAGTCCGGTGACGAAGTCCATTGTAATCCTTTCCCACTTTCATTAAATCTTTGGGAGTGGTGAAGAGTACCATAAGGTCGATGCCTTTCACTTTTACTTTACGCGAGTAAGACAAGTCGCCACATATAAAGCTATGGTGACTTTCATGCTTGGCCACCGATAACTTTGTTTGAGGTCTTTGTACATTTGGTACTTCTGGGTGAAGTGAGTACTTAGACTATGTGCTTCTCTCACTATCTTATCTTGTATATCAAATCATCGGGTACACAATCATCTCGAAACATCAATGCCCCATCACGCTAAAGTAAAATCTGGGTCGTTTATTGTTTGGTCTTGAACCTTAACTACGATCCGCGCAATTCGGGATCCAAAGGTTGCTTCATTATCACCTCTTGCCTAATTTCCGGATGCACCCAGAGCGTCAAGGATACGATCAACCATTTAAGGTTTTCGGTTGAGGCTCAAGCTCTAAGGTTGCCCCTTCATACAAGAGGTTTCATCCATTAGCATCGCCTCTTGCACAGTGGTGAGTGATTTGCTAAGTATGAGGCGACACGATCGTGTCTTCGACTCAATGCATCGCCACTACATTGGCCTTCTGGGATGATCTTGAATATCAGTCATAATCCTTCATGAGTTCAAGCCATCTTCTCTCTCATGTTCGGATCATACGGGTGAAGAAGTATTTCGGCTTTTATGATCTGTATAACTCACACTTCTCCCCATACAAATAATGTCGCCGAGATCTTAAGGGCAAAAATGATGCGGCTAGTTCCAAGTCGTGAGTGGGGTAATTCTTCTCATACTCCTTTAGTTGTCGGGATGCATCGCTATTACCTTACGCGTTGCATGAGAACACAACCCAACCAACTTTGGAAGCATCGGTATAGTTGTCATTCCACTGTGCCTTGAGAATAGTCAGACGAGGCGATCACCAACCTTTCTTTCAATTCACGGAAGCTCTTCTCACATTCCTCCTTGATCAATTTCACACCTTTTAGTCAACTTGGTCATTGGTGCTGAGATCCGAGCAAAATTCTCGATGAAGCGCCGTAATATCACCAAACCCAAGAAGCTTCTAATTTGTAACATTCTTGGGGCTTTCCCATTCCACTCTTGCTTTTACTTTAGCGAGGATCTACTTGATTCGGCTTTGACACTTCGTGCCCGGAATCTAACTTGTTCAAGCCATAATTCACACTTCATGTACTTGGCAAACAATGTTAATCCTCAATCTCGTAGCACCATCCTCAAATGTTGAGTGTGCTCCTCTTGATCTTAGGTAGATTAAGATATCGTCAATAAAAACAATTACCCATTTGTCGAGCATCTGAAATACTCGATTCATTAGATCCATGAATCTGCCGGCGCATTGGTTAACCGAAGGACAACACTAGGAACTCATAATGACCGTATCGAGTCCTAAATGCTGTTTTGGGTATATCAACGCTCTTTATCTTGAGGCGATAATAGCGGACCGAAGATCTATCTTTGAAAATACTCGGCTCCTATGTCGATCAAATAAATCATCAATGCGTGGCAATGGATACGGTTTTAATGGTTAGCTTATTCAACTCCGGTAATCTATGCACATCGCAAACTACCATCCTTCTTCTTGACAAACAACAGGGGCACCCCAAGGTGAAACACTTGGCGAATAAACCCTTTTCTAATAATTCACTGCAACTACATCGCAATTCCTTCAATTCATTGGTGCCATCACTATGGAGCCTTGAATCTTGGAGCTGCTCCGAGGAGTCAAGTCTATGGCAAACTCAACTCTCTATCGGTGGTAAATGCATCAGATCATCTGGAAAAACATCGGGAAACTCTTTGACCACCTTTACCTCTTCTAGAGGTGTAATCCTTGCATCAATATCAAGTACCGATGCCAAGTAACCATGACATCCACTTTCTAGCAATTTTACCGCTGAAGAGCGAGACAAGGACCTTCTTCACTCTTTTCATGGGATCGTTTCGGTATACCAATTCTTTCCCTTAGTCATCGTCACCCTTATCGACTTTTCAACAGATCACATCAGCTCGATGAGCCGACAACCAATCCATACCCAATATAACATCAAAATTCTGCATATTAAACTTAATGAGTTGCGCATCAAGATTCTTCCCACTAATTTCCCTTTGGCACGGCCCATACACTTCCTTCAAGCTGCAACTTTACCGATGGGCATACTAACAATCATTCCATGGCCTAAGATCACAGGTGACATCCTAAGTTTCTCTACAAATCTTTTAGATGCGAATGAATGAGTAGCTCTGAATCGAATAAAACATAGGTGGTATGCGATATGGGTAGGATACCTAGTATAACAATGCATATAATTTCAGCGTCATCAATATGAATCATAATGAATTTCTTAATTTAAAATGTACCGCTACTATTACTATAGCCTCGGCTTCCTCGGTGATAGAGCATACATCCTTCCTACGGTTGATTCCCTCGAGGTAAGGGAGGTGATGCGTGAGGGCTGCTGGAGGGCAAGGCTGGTCGGCCAAACAGTCTTTCGATAATGCCCATATGAATGGCAGTTGAAACACGAATCTGAGGCGTCGGACTGGAGCGGGGCCCCTCGCACTTGACCCGTTGCGGATGGAGGTCGAGGTGGCCTTGGGCTATGGGTGCCACACTAGTGTTGCGAAAGAGGTAGAACCGAACCACCAAGCTGCCTAGGAGGGTAGCGGATGGCCTATAGGGCCTATACATAGGCCGGGAACTGTATGATCCATGGTATGCCTTGGGGAATTTCCATATCCGGGAATGGTTGTTCTCTTCCACAGTCCGAGTGAGGGACTGTTCACCCTTTGCTTATCTTCCATGGTCTTGGCCTACTCGCTCTGCCATATTCGGTCAAACCCAAGACCTCAAGCCAGACCCAATAGATGCTTTTAGGCCTTTTAGGAACCTTGCTGCCTTCTCTTCAGCTGTTCGCATATGCCTTGGGGCAAAATGGAACAAACTCTCGAATTGTTGTTGGTACTCAAGGACAGTCTTACCTCCTTGAGCTAAGGCCATGAACTCAGTCTCCTTTCGGTCTCTGAAGCTACGCGGATAATGGTTGTCCAAGAACAACTCCTTGAACTGCTCCCAAGTGGGTTCTGGATGAGCAGCCAACAATATAGGCTTGGAGGCTTGCCACCAAGAATTTGCCTCTTTCTTGAGTTGCAAACCAGCACAAATGAGTTTCTGTGCATCCGTGCACTCAAGCACCTCAAATATCTTCTCTAATTCTTGGATCCACTGATCCGGTTCAGAGGATCATTTCCCCACCTTAGAGAATACAGGTGGTAAGTTCCTCTTGAATGACTCCACTACCCTTGACGTGTTACTGCGGAAGTTAGGAGCATAGGCGGGATAGTAGGAGTATGGAGGAGGCATCCCATCTTGAGGAACCCCAAATGGTGGGATTGGGGTGTACTCCCCACTTGTGGTCCCGTTCCCGACCCTAGCGGGTCTGTGGAGTGAGTACCGGGAGGTTGACCCGGTTGAAAAAATCCAACTGTTCTGGATAGGTCATAAATGCTTCTTTGTCTTTGAAGCATTTGTTCTTTGAAAAGCTTGTTGTGGCTTCTTGGATTATAATGTAACATCTCCGGTGTGATAACCGGTGGAGGTCGGGAGTATAGTCATAGGTGGGTCCCCATGTGCCCCACCACGACCAAAGTCTCGGAGGTAGTGGAGGTGAGGTTTGCCCCACAGGCGGGACCTCTGGGATTTTGGTCTCTGGCCGGACGAGGACCCATAAGGTACCTCGGGCATTACTACGGATCTAATCGTACCATCGTATCCACAGCCTGAACACATCACACCATCTTGGTTAAACCATGAGAATTGATTTGACACACAATCATATGCCATTACATGAGGTGTTGCGGTGTATGATACTTTGTAAATAATGTGACTTAATTCCAAGATACAGGTAAAGTCCCCAGATATGTCAATGGTCCCACTTGACCATAGCACATTAATCATAGGAAGAATGTCCATAATGAAAATCAATGAAATCATACTAGGAGGAGGAAGGAAGCAGAAAAGAAGGAAAAAAATTTCAAAATTTCCCATTGTCTACAACGTTGGGCTGCCGTGGTGAAAGGGGCCGACCGGTTGAGCCCGTCGGTCCTAATACCTCCCCGTGGTGGCACGGTGGGTAGGGGCCCATCGGTCGTACCAGGTCTTAATACCTCACACGGCGGGTGGCACGGCTAGTAGGGCCCCGTCATACCCGCCCGGTCTTGCAGTGTAAAAACGACAGGGCCTTCAGGCCACTTACTCTTATCTCTTTCCCCATCTCCTTTCTCTTTCTTCCTTTCTTCCTTGGCGATCTTGGAGGTCTCCTCGGTGCTTCTACTCAGAGTCTACTCCTCCTTTCGGGCTTTAGAGAAGAGTCAACTCACCCTCATTCAAGTAAGTTCCTCCTTCTTCCTTTTGAGAATTTCCATTTGGGTAGAATGCATGCATAAGGTTTACTTTCTAGGTTTCCTTTTCATATTTTCACCATAGAATAGTATTACCATGTGATTGTGATGCTTACTGTGGTCATTTGTAGTTTATAGAAATTTTATCTCTCCATTTGGAGAAAACCCCAATTGTGCCCTAGGTTTCCAAATTTGGGGATTTCTTCAATTCTCTCTTTTCTCAATTGATGACTCCTTTGTGATGCATTCCATTTGATTTACACTAGATATGCTTTAGATTTCATGAATCCTCCATTATGCTTGGAATCCCCATGTATTTCATGAAAATCCCTCTTTTTATTGGTTTCCTTGATTTTCATCCCATACTTGTATTCATGGAACTCCATAATCTATTTGGGTATGTTCTTTCACTTTCATGATCCCGCTACTATGGCATTTAGTTTCTAGACCTAGGGTTTCAAGCTTTTACTTCATTGTGAATGAGTTGGTGCATTGAAATCGAATCCTCCGTGTTATTTATGCTCTTTCCTTTTCTTGTCATTTCTTGTTTGGCATGTTTCTATCGTTGTCAACTCTCGTGCTTCATGTCATAGGTTTCCTATCGTTCCTAGATTGTCCGTTCCGTTTTGCATGAGCTGGGTTTTGGATTTCCCCTTTTAATCTGCTTGTCATTTTCCTTCTGTACTAACCCTACTTTCTTTTCTTATTGCGGGATGTCGTCACGCACGGCAAGGACCATCTTCCTCTGGCGTTAGGCATAAGACCACCGCTTCTAAGCGGAAGAGTCGGAGACCAGCTCTTGACTCCTCGCGGGGAGACCCTTTGCGGTCGACCCTTGAGTATGATGAGGAGCACTTTCTTAGTGCGAGCAGGCGAATGGCCCAACTTCACGAAGGGGTGTGATGATGGAGAAGACCGTGGTAGTCGAGGACTTCCACAAGGCTGAAGCGGAGAGGTTCTCGCATTGGGTGGGACTCTATTCTTCATGTAGACCCGTACTCTGAGCAGCTCGTCCGTCGGTTCTATTGTAACTGGAGGTGTCGTGTCCGTCGGGAGTTCACCATCAGCAGCTTGGTGAAGGGGTGGACATCCGTTGATGGTGGGCACCTTGGCGATATCCCAGGTATATCGGCGGTGGGACACCGATACTCGATCCCCGGGTAAGCCTCGGGACCGTTCATGAGCTGGCGACACGGACTTCATCTAGAGACCATCTGCGGCCGATAACCGCCCGGTCAAGACATCTTTCTACCACGAGGTTCGTCTATTTGCGGTTGGTCGGTTCACTGCTCCCGGAGGAGGTCATCCGGAACCAGTGGGTTTCATGGCGGCTTTCATTGCCTTACTGCATTTTCCGGTCGGAGAGGGAGGCGAGCACTTGTGCCTCCTACATTATTCTCGGGGCGATGGAGCACCATACTTCCCACCCGGAGGATGGAGGGTTTCCTTATGGCGAGGATCCTCACTAGGATCTTGAGTTCTTGGGGTGGATCTGAGTGGTGAGGAGGGAAGACTCGGCTGATAGGTTCGGGGAGAAACCTCCGAAGATGGGTCTCAGGACCCTCATGGATTCACCTCGAGATCGGGGCTCGGAGGGTAGGGGTAGGAGGGCTGCCCCTATGGAGGATGTCCCCATGGAGGAGGAGTCAGGTGGGGAGGATGAGGACTCGTTCCCGGGGCGGGAGGAGGATCGATGGGTGGTGACATCCCGAGGCGCCTCGAGGATCGAGAGGTCTGGTCCTAGTTCTTCGGGCTGCAGCCTCACCACATGGAGCCCCACCACAGGAGTGGTGCCTCGACCGAGGGCATGGCGTCCTCCATGCGGGCCTTGCGGGATGGCGAGTTCAGCTACTGGCGGTTGGCGAGATTGCCTCAGGGAGGGCATTATGGAGAGGCGGACCACCTTGGAGGATTCCTTCCTTA
>JAJSZK010000041.1:0-32772 GCA_022985045.1 Macadamia tetraphylla | reverse complement strand
TCCATCCAAGTATGAGAGGTCGTGGCTCGAAAAGCAAGCTTCCCGATGGTTCCACCTTTCCAACATTAGGTTAGAGATAAGGAGATCGGTGTGGCGCTCCCTGATTCTTCAATCATCAAGAAAGGCACCTTTTCAATTATGAGCAATCATGGTACATTTGCCTCTTTATTTATAGAGAGAAGTTTACAATCATAATATGACTAGGAATTCAAAATAGACCTAGGATAGGCCTAGGACTAGACACTCCTATTGCAACTAGGACTAGAAATTAGAACTAGGACTAGACCTTCTGACTCCAACATGGAATAGGTCACTTAAACTAATGGTCCCACTGGGGACTTACAATCGATGGGCCCAGTTGATTTAGATAAATCACTTAGGCATATTTTATTATAAATAAGAATTGGGTTGTGTTATGTATGTGTTGGGCCTTTGATCCTATGGGTTTTCTTTGAAATTGACCACTTTAATGGGCCTAAAATATGGGTAGAAGATAGGAAAACGGGATTTATATTCAGTGCTTTGAATTAAGTTGTTTTAATTCAATAAAAAGCCCATGGGGCCAATCGAGTGTAATGTCCTATATGGACTATTTAAATAGAGGAGCCTATGCACTGATATTTCTTAGATTTGAATAAAGAAGATTTCCAATCAATTGCTTAGAGCAGCCGGGATAGCTGTGGGTGAGAAGCCGGGTCGAGATAGCCACCTCCTTTCCCACTTCCCTTGTTTCTTCTTTACTTTAATCACTTTAGTTCATTTCTGTTTTCTGTTTACTGTTATTAGAAGTTTATACCTGTTAAAAACATTCAAAATCAGAATTGGCTTGCCAAAGAGTTCTTGTTCTTGAAGTCAATCGACCCTCATTGCTGCCCAAGATTGGAGGACTGGTTCTATACTTTAAGAAGATCAATCGATCATCTCTTGAAGGTTATCTGAAGAAGACAAGTTGCCATTCCTATAGAATTTTGACAAATCCGCTCTCCTAGGTCTGATTTTCAAGAAAGTGAATATCTCAACAACCGACCAACGAAAGTTCTTCAAATTTTTAGGTTTTTGTATCCTCCCTAGGGACTATCTACGCCCAAGAGTGTAGTTCAATCGGACTCCTACAGGCCTGATCACACCTCTCTCTCCAGCTCTATAGTAGGTCTTTCTCTCTCCTATCGGGTTGGGTTTTAGGCTAGTTTTACTCCTATATGTGTATGTATCATTGGGGATTTATTTGATAGTCTTATTTCTTTGTTTCCTAGTCCTATTTGTATTGTTTGGGGTTATAAACTGCTGGAGGTAGTTTATTTCTTGTAATCTACTCCTGCATTAAGTGGTATCAGAGTTTAGGCTCCTCTATTTAAATAGGATAGAATTATAATCATACCTTGACTAGGAGTTAGTTTCTAAATAGGACTAGACACTCCTACTACAACTAAGACTTCGAATAGAACTAGGACTAGATTTCTAACTCCAATATGGAGTAGGACTGACTAACTAATAGTCCATATAGGACATTACACTTAATGGGCCCCATGGGCCTTTATTGAATTAAAACAACTTAAATAAAAGCACTGAATATAAATCATATTTTCCTTCCTTCTACCTATATTTTAGGCCCATTAAAGTGGCACATTTTAAAGAAAACCCATGGTATCAAAGGCCCAACACATACATAACACAACCCAAGGCTTATTTGTAATAAAATAAACCTAAGTGATTTATCTACATCACCACTAGGGACTTACAACTGATGGGCCTAATGGGCCTTTATTAAATTAAAACAACTTAAATAAAAACAATTAATATAAATCCTATTTTCCTACTTTCTACCCATATTTTAGGTCCCTTAAAGTGGTCCATTACAAATAAAACCTATGGGATCAAAAGCCCAACACATATGTGACTCAACCCAAGGCTTATTTGTAATATAGTAAGTCCATTATTTTTTTTGTAATTGATGGTGATACTTTATAAACTTTTCTGGTGAAATGCCTTATGCCCTGGTAAATTTGGCTTCTTTTAGAAAAAGATGGTAGTTGGTGGATCTAATATTTATACATGACCCTTTTTGCTGAAGTGGTATAGTTTTTTCACGAAACTATGGGCATACATATATAGAGAGGGGACCATGTCATGTGGGGCCTCCATCATCCTCCGGGTTTCTAATGTTATATTATACCCCCATCTACATTTGATACAGTTTCTGTTCTTAAAAATGTAAGAAAATTGATGTATTTAATATGTTTATTAGGACTTGAGTTTCAAACTTCATGGCTCGATAAGTTTATCTATACATCCCTAAATATCTTGCAGGTGGAAATTTAATTGATTCAACTTTTATGGACATAGTGTCCACATGATACTTGACTCATGTGCTAAGTTTTAGAAGTTCTACCCCAAAGCCTTACACCACGTAGTACAATCAATAGATAAATTTTGAGCGAGGTTTGGATGGGTGATAATACTAAGGAATAAGGATTCCTGTGGTTACAAGTAAAAGCAAATGAAGAGAAGTGAAATTAGTTTAAAAAGAGAGTGCAAAATTTTTATGCGGCTAACTTCTAATCTTACAGAATACGGTAATTAAACTTTTCAAATAGATTTCTTAGCCCTAATGTTTTCTCATTCAAATCCAAGTAACTAGGTTGAAAAGTGAAGTAAAATTTAATTACTGTATTTAGTAAGTATTTGAGTGACACTACCATTATAATAAAAATTAACCACCACTATTACCGTATCCCAACTAAGCTTGTTAGGAATTATTATTAAAGTATTCATTTTATTGTTGTTTCCATTCCTTTTTCCTTCTTTTCACTTCGAAGGAAAATATTCAAAAAATATGATTCAGTTTGGCTTCAAAATTTGAAAGATGGAAAATCCACATGGTCCCATATTTGTCCAATGGTTTGGGTTGCCATATTATCCTTCCACTGATTTGAGAGTTTTTCACCAAAAAAATAAAATAAAAGGTTTGAGAGTTAAAAATCACACCGAAAAAAAATTCCAATAGACACAATTTCGCTTATAGATGATCTAGGTTGTACTCTATCCACCCAAAGCAATTCAATAAAGTCAGCACTCCATGTGGTTCAAACTCTGGTGGCCTAAATATTAGGCTTATTTTAAGGGCAAGTTTTACCCTAGTATAAGATTTGCCTTATATATATTATAAAATGGGCCATCTTAACTGTAATGACCCAAACTCGAGATAGGGTAATAGGTACTACCCTCATGGGTGAAGATCAAATAATCAGAAAAATAAAACTAATATCTCATAGATTATCCATATAAATTTACTACATAGACTGAACAAACACAATGGAAAGCGTTCATAAATAGAAAATTAAACTAAAGTCCATAATCCATCAACTGACCATCATATGTTTGGTGGCTACAAATAAAACCTTAATAAGTCTATTATAATTGTTTTTAACTCAACTACTAAAATAAAATAGAACTCGTCTTCACTTCATAGCCATCTGTGCTCCACCAACATGTACTTACTGATCTATAGGAAAAATTGGTGGGTGAGCTTAACAAACCCCATGAGGAAACCATGTCATACCAGAAAACAGAAATAAAAACATGCATACTGGTGAAAACATAATATTAACGTAGTCACAGAATACATAAAACATAGATATGGCTCGAGGTATATTGGCCCATTTGAGATCTTGGCTTGAATTGGCTCTGTAGCTTATATGTTGGCTCTTCCGCCTTCTCTCAGCAATGTTCACAATGTGTTCCACATATCTATGCTGAAGCGGTACATCCTTGATCCATCACATGTGCTGCCCATGGAACCTGAATGTCTAGAAGCTGATATGACCTATGAAGAGCAGCACGCTAAAATCTTAGACCGAAAGATAAAGACTCTTCGCAATCGCTCCATCGCCTTTGTGAAAGTTCGATGGGCCAATCATTCGCTTGAGGAAGCATCTTGGAAAAAAGAAGATGACATTCAAGCCAAGTATTCTCATCTTTTCGGATAACAAGGTACTACAATTTTGAGGATGAAATTTTCAAAAAGGGGGGTAAATGTGATACCCTACTTTCTAAACCCCGTCTAATTGTCCGATTGGTTTGGTTTGGTCTTATAGGACCTGAACTCGAGTGAGCCACGACGGGTACTTTATGGAGCATGGTGCTAAGGGTGACTTTGAACTCGGGTTGGCCAAATGAGTTGGACTCAGTGCCTAGTGAAGTCCGCGTATCCAAGCTGTGCATTTGCACGTATCATGAGGCCATGTACGCATAATAAAGGTACTTAGCTGTATTTTATGTCAAGTACGCTTATTAATCTATTACCAGGGAGAAATACATGTTGCGGCCGAGCCCCATAAAAAATCCCAATGCTTGGGCTAAGTTTTGGCTGACTGGTGGGTGGTCATAGGTGGGTCGGACCCACCAGTGTGACCTACCACTCTGGTCATTAGATATTTTATCCCACTATAAATAGCATTTATTACCTCTCTTTCACCTCATTTATTGTTTTACACAGTAGTTGAGAAAAGTAAAGAAGAGAGAAAAAGAAGAAAGAGAAGAGAGGAAGGAAGAAGAAAATGGGGAAGGAGATGATCGTTGTGCGTCGCTAGGGTTAGATCTCTTGAATCCAACACCGGATTAATGATCATTATCTTGAGATCTACGATTTGAGGTGAGTAAAGTCCATGTTCCTTAAACCCTTATGAAACCCTAAGTGAAACCCTTCGATTTGGGTAAAAATCCTTTGGATCTTGCTATGATCTCTTAAGAATGTGAATCTAAGGTTTAATAAAGGCTCAATATGTTGTTTATGAAGGATTTAGAGGAAGACTTGCAAGATTTATGAAGCATTTGTTGATCTCTTGAGCTAAAGAGAAGATTTGGGGTTTTGAGGTGTTTTTGGGCAAAGAGGTAAGATTCACGCTTGAGACTTTGGATTCACCTTAGACCTATGTTGGAATCATGATTTGGAGCTTTAGATTTGTGGAAAACGTGGTTGAATCGACTCATTTTGGTTTCTCCAAGGCGGGATGAAGAGTGGGAGAGAGCAGCAAAATCTCGGTTGCAAGTGGTGGGTGCTTGGAAATGGATGGGACCCACCAATCTAGTGCCCGCCTATCCTGGTTGGGCTGCTGGCTTTACCGGTGAGCAAGACTGGTGGGTGACCTGGCCTACCACTCTTGGCCCACCGGTCCAAATAGAGCTGCAAGTCGGACAGGCAAGTAAAGAATGGTGGGTGCCTTACCCATCGGCCTTGGTTCGCTAATCCAAGCAGTGTTTCCTGGATCGACAGACGAGCAAGGACTGGTGGGTGCCTTGCCCGTCGGTCTTCCTACCATCCGACTTCTCAGATTTCGATTGGGCCCAAATCTGTTGGGCAACCTTCTCTAGTGATTTTAAACATGTTAATATCATTATACCTTGTAGGTTATGACCATAAAGTGGTGATATACTAAATCCAACTCTTTTCATAATAGGTTGTATTTGAGACTTGCGTCATCACACGTCGGATCTTCCTCGTACCGGAGGTGATCCTTGTACACGATTTGATAAGTGGGAAGAGGACATTGCATCATGTCATTCTAGTTGTAGACTAGCCATGTCATCATATTATTATTGTATAGATTAGTCATCCAAGAGTGCCATTGCATGCATTGACGTGTGCATGATGAAATTCATTTATGATTTGACATGCTGATATCTTTTATTGTTAAATGCCTAATATTGCTTGTGATATGCAATGGATGACTTTAGACTATTGAATATGATGCTTTGTTAGACTAGATGCCGTAGTCGGCTTGGACATGAATGCATTGGTGGCCAGTGGTATGGGATACGGTGGCACTATGCAGCCGTACTATCTCACATAGGAGCATGCGGTTAGGAATGACATATCCCTATGTTACAACCCTTCCCAGCAGGGGTTTAGGTGTTGGATATATCACTGGGGGAAAGCTTGAGGTTGTGTATCAACAATGGCGATTAGAAGTACGCCCGACTGATCATTAACTATCAGCAACTTTGGTGATATAACAAGAGGGTCAATCGTACTGCTTTTAAATTAATGCAGGGTAAGACCCATTTTACTTTTTGTAGGTAAAGTTGTGTCAGATTATTGAGAGATCAAACCTCAGTGTCGCCTTCTTGATAAGAGAACTTTCAATATATCACTTGTATGAAATATTCCTGATACCTCAAATAAAGATTGTTAGAAAAATTGGTGGGCTCAGTCATGTCACTTGACACTGTCCTTAAGACCGTAGATGCCCCCTATGGTGCAACCGGGAATATTTTAAATCAGCCTCCAAGATAAAACAGCCCGATGGCTCCCCCAGTAATCATGCACTCGACTACTGGACCCCTTCGAATGCTATAGGACTGTGCTCAAACTAGAAAACAAAATACCAAGAAATGAGCATGTGAAATCCAATGAAACTCAAGAAAATCAAAGCTTGACAACACATACTTGAATGCTTCAAGTGACTTGATCCTTGTTATTGCAAATGCTAAAAAGCTCCCCCTATTTATAAAATAATTTGGATGAGGAGTAAAAGAAAGGAATTAAAGAACTTTAAAATCAAAGTGAATAAATTGATACTTAAAGTTATGAGATTAAAGATCTCTCAAATTTAATCTCTCAAAAACTGAAGAATTGCTTCCTCAAGAAGGTTCTGTGTAAAGACATAAAGTATCTCAAAAACTTAAAAGAGAAATTGCCTTAAGGAGCTTCAAAGGATAAATTACGTACTAGCAACTATAGTATTTAATAACCATTTTATGGAGAAACTTAAAAAATCTCCAAAACTGAAGGAAGTACATAATTCCTTTAGCTTCAATAATAGGCTACATAAACAAACTAGCCAATTAAGAAGCAATTAAGCGGAGATGTAAATAAGCTTAAAGAAAAATTGAAGGGACAAGTGTTTTGAATCTTAATTTGTTTTTTAAAACTTGCATTAAAAACCAACAATTCCCCACAAGATTTAAAATATTGGTAAAAATATAAATACAAAAAAAAAAAAAAGATATAGTTTGAGCACATTAGAATGGTAGGACACATCGTGGTAAATGTCTTTCAGACTTGAATCTACACTAGGTCTGATAAGCCACGCTACAGAGTACGGGTGAAGTCAGACTTCTTAAACCTTTCCTCATTGGTGTAGCTGACTAACTTACCATCCATATCCTACCATCCGACGCCATAGTCACTCTTATATATTGTGGACAATTTTGGCATTTGTCCCCATCTTGGAATCATGAATGTATAGAGAATCTACCCATAAAATTCTCATCGGAGGTGGCCTCACCCCTTACATCCACTTAGGTCAGTCCACAGTATGCACCATAGTTAACATACCCTCATTTGACATGAGCCTTGGTTAATTAAGAGTTTTATAAACTCATCCTCCTTGTCATTGTGGTGAGTACTATCTTTCACATCTAATCCGGAATAGGTACATGATAGTACTAATCAAGTCATTTAGTGATTTTGTTTTTACCCTTTGAACCTAATTCCAAGGACCTCATATTACATAGGTTGGGTGTCCATCACTTTGACTTATGACATGGGCCTCAAGCCTATTCCTTTAGATGTCTCATGAATAACCTTGGTGGATTGAGGCTTTGTAAGCATGTTTGCTACATTTCTCTCTGACTTTACAAAGTCGATAGCACCATGACAAGTTGTGTCTAAGGCGTATATATTCCCTTATCAAGTTGTGTCTAAGGCATATGCCTTTTCTTACCATTATACATTTTGCTTTTATCCTTTGCAATGGCTGCCTGACTGTCACAATGTAGATATAAAGAAAGCACAGGCTTAGGCCATAATGGTATATCTGTTACTAGATTCCTTAGCCATTCAGCTTCAGATCCAGCCTTCTCCAAACTACAAATTCAGCTTCCATGGTGGAATTTGTACAAGTTTGTTTAACCGATTTCCATGAAATCGCTCCACCACCTAAAGTGAACACATAACCACTAGTAGCCAATGTTTCATTTGAATTAGATATCCAGTTAGCATCACAATATCCTTCAAGCACAACAGGGTTACCACAAAAATGTAAACCATAATTCATAGTACCTTCTAAATAACTTAACAACCATAATTCATAGTACCCTCTAAATAACTTATCCCAATGTTCCATTCCTAGATTCTTGGTGTTGACTTAATTTTTCAACAACAAGAGCTATATCAGGTCTTGTGCAATTCATTAGATAAGAAACATAACCAATAATTTGGGAATATGCTTTTTGTGAAACTGGTTCTCCCTTATTTCTTTGTATATGACTTTCAACAACTAAAGGTGTTTTCATGATTTTTCTATCAAAATAGCCATATTTGTTTAGTAGGTTTTCCACATAATGGGCTTGAGATGAAATTATTTCACCTTCTTTTCTAATAATCTTGATTCCTAAAATCACGTCAGCCTCTCCCATATCTTTAGTATCAAAATGGGACATTAGAAAGGCCTTAGTAGATTTCACTAAATCAAGACAAGTGTCCAGAATTAACATATCATCAACATACAAAACAATAAAAACACCTTTGTTGTTATGGAACTTACTATAAACACACATATCAGAATCATTTACCTGAAAATCATTTGAAATTAAAATATTATCAAAATTTTCAGACCATTGTTTAGGTGCTTGTTTTAAACCATATAATGATCGTACAAGTTTGTAGACTTTATGCTCTTGTCCAGGAATGACACATCCTTCAGGTTGTTTGATATAGATTTCTTCCTCTAAATCTCCATTTAGAAATGCCATCTTTGCATCCATTTGATGTATGATAAGCTTATAGATTGATGCAATAGCAATCAATAATCTTATGGTTGCAGTTCTAGCAATTGAAGAAAAAGTATCAAAGAAATCTATATCCTTCTTTTGCTTGAAACCTTTGACCACTAATCTGGCCTTAAACTTGTCAAGTGCACCATTAGGCTTTAGTTTCTTTTTAAATATCCACTTGGTAGCTAGAACCTTAGTTCCAGGTGGAAGATCAACTAATTCCCAAGTGTGGTTAGCAATTATAGAGTCTAACTTGCTCTTGATTGCTTCTTTCCAGAATATAGCATTAGGAGATGTAATGGCATGTTGGTATGTAATAGGATCATCATTGATAAAATATGTAAACATACCACCACCTAAATTAGGTTCTCTCCCTTCTAAGTTGATTTTCACCACTAGGTTCAACAAGACTTGGTGTTAATAAGTCTTTAGTCGCCTTTTCAAGTGAATTGTTATTATTTGCCAAATGTGTATTAACACTTCGTAAATCTTTCCTCAAAGGAAATATATGTTCAAAAAAATCAGCATCTCTAGATTCAATGATGATATTTGCTTCAAAGATGCCATCTGTAGATTTAATCATCATGAATCTATATGTCGTACTATGTTGAGCATAGCCAATAAAGACACAATCACAAGTTTTAGGTCTTAACTTCTTTCTCTTGGGTTCAGGTAATCCAACTTTGGATAAACAACCCCAAACTTTCAGATATTTAAGGTTAGGTTTCCTACCATGCCATAACTCAAATGGCATAGAGCTAATTTTCTTATGAGGTATTCGGTTGAAGACATAACAAGCTGATAATATGGCTTCCCCCCACAAATTCAGGGGTAATCCCGAACTTCAAAGCATAGAGTTCATCATCTCTTTCAGAGATCTATTTTTCCTTTCGGCAACTTCATTTGATTGAGGTTAATATGGGGCCGTTGTCTCATGAATAATCCCATTATCTTCACAAAATTTTGATAGATATTGGGTATCATATTCTGTCACTCTATCAGTTCTAAATCTTTTTATTTTTCTTTCTAGCTGATTTTCAACCTTAGCTTTATAGGTCAAGAATGCTTGTTCAGCTTCATCTTTGGTCCGAAGAAGGTATACCTCTTAGTATACCTGGAACAATCATCTATAAAGGTTACAAAGTACCTCTTACCACCTCTTGACTCATGTGATTAGAAGTCTCCTAAGTCACTATGAACCAATTCCAATAGCTCACTTTTTCTTTCTATAAAAGCATGAGGCTTCCTAGTGAATTTTGCCTCAACACAAATGAGACATTTAAATGTTGGAGGTTCTGGGTTACCATCTATCAGACTTAGTTTTCATAACTTCTTTATGTATGATGCATTGCAATGTCCTAATCTACCATGCCAAACATCATACGAATCAACCAAGTAAACAAAACTACTAGTTTCCTCATTAATAACATTGGCAACATTCAATACAAATAACCCACCTGAGTTATACCCTTCACCAACAAATATATTATTTTTGGAGACAATGGCTTTATCTGCCTCAAATGATAACTTAAACCCTGCCTTGATGAGAAGAGCACCAGATACAAAGATTCTGCCGAATGTCGGGCACAAGCAACACATCCTTGAGAACAAGGGTTTTTCCTAAAGTTAACTTCAATTGAACCTGCCCCTTTCCATAGACCTAAGATGACTGGGAAATTCCCATGTATACTTGTTCACCTGATCCAATCGTTGAATAGTTGAAAAAGGCATTCCGATCCCCACAGATGTGCTTGGTAGCACTTGTGTCTATCATCCATTCTTTTGGTTTTTCAATCAAGTTTACCTCAGTCACCATGGCAGTGAAGACATCAACTCAGTGAGGTAGAATTTAGTTTTGTTCTTCCCTTTTCGGCATTCTTTCTTGTGGTGCCTGGGTTTGCCACATACGAAATAATTTTCCTTCTTTTTCTTGAAGGAAGTCCACTTCTTGGTCTTTAGGTCTTTCTTAAATTGTTCGTGTATTTCCGACTCAACCAAATTCACTTTAGATTGAAATTCTTTAGCCTTTTTGGTTTTGTCCTTTTCCCGGTTCTTCTCTTCAATTTTAATCCGGACTAAGATTTGATCCAAGGTCCAATCCTTCCTTTTGTGCTTCATATTCATTTTGAAGTTATTCCAGGATGATGCTAATTTCTCTAATAGAGAACCAGTAATAAATTCCTCTGGCAATACCATCCCTTTTTTGGCCAATTTTGCCACTAGGACTTGGAATTCATCAACTTGGGCAGATAATGTTCTTGTCATCCTTTATCACAATTTCTAAATAATTTGTAACAATATATTTTTTGTTTCTAGCATCCTCTAGGGTATACTTTTTATCCAATGCAGCCCAAATAGACTGAGCCAAATCATAGGATGCATAGACATAGTAAAGTTCATTGGATAAAGAATTCAGAAGGTGGTTTTTGCACTGATAATCCGCTTGGATCCATGCTTGCCTATGAACTTTGAGGATAGGATCATCACTTTCAGTAGGTAAGGGTGAGGTCAGAGCAAATGACACATTTAATTGTTCTAGGGCAAACAACAATCACTGTTTCCTCCTCTTGTAATTTGAACCATCAAATGGTTCAACTTTTTCAAGGTCAGAAATGATCCTCAGGTTCTCCATTGCCAACACAATATTATTAGCCATATGAAAGATTTGGTCTCTCAATAAACTGGATCTACGGTCTTAAGAATTGTAGGTAAAGTTGTGTCAGATTATTGAGAGAGCAAACCACAGTGTCGCCTTCTTGCTAAGAGAACTTTCAATCTATCACCTGTATGAAATATTCCTGATACCTGAAACAAAGATTGTTAGAAAAATTGGTGGGCTGAGTCGTGTCACTTAACACTGTCCTTAAGACCGTAGATGCCCTCTATGGTGCAACTGGGAGTATTGCAAATCAGTCTCCAAGATAAAATAGCCCGATGGCTCCCCCAGTAATTGTGCACTCGACTACTGGACCCCTTTGAATGCTATAGGCCTATGCTCAAACTAGAAATCAAAACACCAAGAAATGAACATGTGAAATCTAATGAAACTCAAGAAAATCAAAGCTTGACAACACACACTTGAATGCTTCAAGTGACTTGATCTGTGTTTTTGCAAATGTTAAAGCTCCCCCTATTTATAAAACAATTTGGATGAGGAGTAAAAGAAAGGAATTAAAGAACTTTAAAATCAAAGTGAATAAATTGATACTTAAAGATATGAGATTAAAGATCTCTCAAATTTAATCTCTCAAAAACTAAAGAATTGCTTCCTCAAGAAGCTTCTGTGTGTCAAAACTTAAAAGAGAAATTGCCTTAAGGAGCTTCAAAGGATAAATTACGTACTAGCAACTGAAGTATTTAATAACAATTTTATGGAGAGACTTAAAGAATCTCCAAAACTGAAGGAAGTACATAATCCCTTTAGCTTCAATAATTGGCTACATAAACAAACTAGCCAATTAAGAAGCAATTAAGGGGAGATGTAAATAAGCTTAAAGAAAAACTGAAGAGGCAAGTGTTTTGAATCTTAATTTGTTTTTTAAAACTTGCATTAAAAACCAACACTTTTCGATACCCACGGCTAGCCTTCTTCGGCAACCCTATGGCGTATTGCGGGATGGGGTTCGCGGCTTGTACCTGGAGCATAAGCGCACTGTGGTTGCGAGTAACACATGACCTATGAATTAGAATTATTGTCTAGGTGGACTAAGATAATAAAATGAACTGCACGCATATAAGTTCATTTGTATTGCGCATACTTATGTGATCTTTCTTTCACTTACTAGGCTGGTGAGCTCATCCCACATGCACACCATTTTTAGTTGATCTTGCAGGTTATCTGACTGAAGAGCTAGAGTCGGGACCCACTGTGGAGTTTTCAATCGAGGACTGGTGGGTCCCTGAAGATCTCAGGTATGGGGCCGAGTGCCCATGTGATGTGGTGTTATGGGACAGCAACATTAATACCAACACCGGATTCTTTTTGTTTATTCTTGAAATGTTACCCTTTTTGTATTCTAGATATTTAAATTGTAATTCTTGTGTATATATTATGCCTACGGGCCCACATGTATATGTATTATGCATTATAATTTGGGTATCAAGGGTATTAGGGTATTTACGAGTATATATATGTAAGACTTCCGTTGAATTATAGAATTTGTTTCACTTAGTGTGTATATATGCTGTGGTGTGGTTACTGTATCAGATGATCCTAGCAGGTTTTGGGTTAACAGGTGTTAACTCGATCACCGATCCGGTTATGTATGGGATGGGGTGTGACAGGATAACCTGTAAGATCATCTAAATATGGTGTGCATATGGGATGAACTCACTAGCCCAGTAAGTGAAAAGAAAACCAAGGAATCATTCACAATACAAATGCACCTATATGCATGCACGCCCATTTTTATAACCTAGATCACCTAACCATCTAAGTCATAGGTTATGTGCTACTTACAACCATAGTGCACTTATACCTCGGGTACAAGTCAAGAACTCCATCTCACGATACATCCATAGGGTTGTCGGAAAAGGCTAGTCGTGGATACCAAAAAAGTAAATTACTGTTCCTCAGTGGCATTATAGTAAATTATTGTTTTCTCAGTGACATTAAAGTGAAATGGGCCTTGCCCTGCATTAAAGTAAAATGGGCCTTGCCCTGCATTAAAGTAAAAGTAGTACGATTGACCCTTTGATTATATCACCAAAGTTGCCAATCGTCCTAGTAATCAACTGGGCATACTTCTAAATCAACTGGGCGTACTTCTAACCACCACCGTTGGTATACAACCTCAGGCTTCCCCCCAGTGATAACACCTAAACCCTGCTAGGAAGGGTCGTAGAATAGGGGTATGTCATTCTTAACCGCATGCTCTTATATGAGATAGTATGACTGCATAGTACCATTGAGTCCCTTTCCATGGGCCACCAATGCATTCGTTTCCAATTCGACTATGGCATCTAGTTTAGCAATGCATTATATTCAATAATTTAAAGTCATCCATCTCATAACTCAAAACAAGAATAAGCATTTAACAATTAAAGATATCAGCATATCAAGTCATAAATGAATTTCATAATGCACATATCAATACATGCAAATGGCATTCGTGAATGACTAGGCTACACAAAGTAATGAAATGATGACATGGCTAGTCTACAACAATAATGGAATGATGCAAAAATGCTCCAAAAATAATGTTAATGTCCTCTTCCCACTTACCTAATTGTGTATAATGATCACCCTTGGTACGAGGAAGATCTGGTCTGTGATGACATGAGTTTCTAGTAAAACCTATCATAAAAGAGTTGAGTTTAGTACACCTCTACATTAGGCTCAAAACCAACGAGGTACAATGATCCCAATGCATTTAGAATCATTAAAGGAGGTTACCCAAAAAAATTTGGGCCCAATCAGAACCCGAAGGGTTGGATTGGTAGGTCAATCAATGGGTAAGGTACCCATCGGTCCTTGCCCACTGCTCGACTCTGGGGCTTTGTAAGGACTGACGGGCCAGAGTGTTGGGCTAGTACCCATCGGTCTTACTTGCCGATAGAGCCAGTAGCCCATCCAGGATAGGCGGGCTCTGAATTTGGGGGTCTGTCTGTTTCCAAGCATCCACCACTCAGAGCCGAGATTTTGCTGTTCACTTCTATTCTTCATCCCACTTTGGGAAAACCACCAAGGGTCGATTCAACTGAGTTTTTCACCAATCTAAGTTCCCATATTGTGATTCTAACATAGATCTAGGACCGATTCAAAGTTTTAAGCTTGGATTTTACCTCTTTGCTCAAGAACACTTCAAAAACCCCAAATCTCTTCTCTAGCTTAAGAGATCAACAAAGGCTTCTCAAATCTCATAATTTCTTCCTCCAAAACCTTTAAAAACAATGTGTAGGTCCTTTATTAAACCTTAGATTTATCATCTCAAGTGGGATTAACAAGATCTAAAAGATTCCTACCCAAATCGAAGGGTTTCACTTGGGGTTTAAGAAATATATACTTTACTCACCTCAAATCATAGATCTTGAGATGAGGATCACTAATCCGGTGTTGAAATCAAAAGATTTAACCTCGACGTCACACAACGAGCATCTTCTTCCCTTTTTCTTCCTCCTTCCCTTCTCTTTCTTTCTTTTCTCTCTCTTCTTTACTTCTCTCACCCACTGTGTAAAACAATAAATGAGGGAAAGAAAAGTAATAAATTCTATTTATTCTTGGGTCAAAATATCTAATGACCAGACTGCTAGGTCACATAGGTGGGTTCGACTCACCTATGACCACCCACCAGTCAACCAAAACTTAGCCGATTAATTTGGGATTTTGACGGGGCTTGGCCCTGATATGTATTTCGCTCTTGATAACTGACCCAAATGCGTACTCGACACAAAATATGGCTACGTACCTTTATTATGCATGTATGGCCTTGTGATACGTGCAAGTGCATGGCTTAGGCACACGGACTTCACTAGGCACCGACTTTGACTCGTCTGGCCAACCCAAGTTTAGAGTCACCCTTGCCATCATGTTCCATAGGGTACCCAACTCAGCTCGCTCAGGTTCAGGTCCTGCAAGACCAAACCGAACCAACTGGGTAATTAGATCGGGTTTAGAAAGTTGGGTATCACATAAGTCCTCTATTATTTTTGGGGGCCTTACTCAAACTAGTAGTATGCAACTTTTGGAATTAATGAGCTTTATGGAAACCAAGTTACCAATCAGGTACCTTAGGGCTCCTCTTGTTGAAGGGCAACTTACCATTGGAGACTGCAACCATATACTGGATCTGATCAAGAAGAAGCTTGAAGGTTGGAAGGCAAGGTTTCTCTCATATGCTAGAAGGCTGCAGTTGATCTCCTCAGTTTGCCATGTAATTTTATAGCAAAGGTGGAGTCTATGTTTTCAAAATTTTTATGGTCTGATCCCTCTTTGGAAAGGAAGACACTTTATTCTTGGGATGCTGTATGTAAGCCTAAGGAGGAGGGGGGGGTTTAGGGATGAAAAGAGTGAAAGACATGAATGTTGCTGTTATTATGAAGCAAATATGGTGGATTTCTTCTCATAGGAAGAGAATATGGGTGGGATCTACAAGAGGTATGCATCTGAAGAAGGAGACCATTTGGATTGTGAAGGCTAAAAGTGAAGCTTCTTGGGTGTGGAGGAAGATTCTGAAATATAGGGACAAAGTGGAAAATGTCATCATGCATATTATAGGCATCCAAAGGGTATTCTTATTAAGAGGTTTGGTGAAAGAATAAGATATGATTCTGGTTTATCTCATCTTGCTACAATTGAAGAAATCATAAGGAATGGTGAATGGCAGCCCACTCTTGCTACTACTCTTGATCTTATAGAAGCTTGGTGAAGTCTTCAAACTATTCCTAAACTTCACTATGATGAAGAGGATTTGGTGGTATGAAAAGGAGATCCTATAGGTGTGTTTACTACTAAATCAGCATGGGAGATAGTGTGGAGGAAAGAGAGAAAGGTTAGATGGAAGAAATTTGCTTGTTTTGAAGGCAACATACCTCTTCATTCATTCACAACTTGGAGATGCTCAGTTGATACTCTACCAACAAAAGACCAGCTCATCAAAAAGAGGATGAACATTAATCCTCAATGCATTTTTTGTTGGATAGGTATGGAAAGTAGAAATCACCTATTCTTTGAATGTCAGTTTACATATGCTATATGGTGAAGGTTGCTCTATTATACAGTCAAAATGGGAAGAAATCTGATAGTGTCATGGAAATTGCATTGTGGGTAAAAAATGAATTTCATGATAATGATCCTCTCAGAGTAGTTGGAAAGTTAGCTTTTGGGGCCACAATCAACACATATGGCAGGAAAGAAACTTTAGGATGTTCAAATAAAAAATCTGAACTACTCTACAAATTATGGAAGCCATAATTATAGAAGTAAAGTTGAAATGCTTTACTATGAACTTTATGGCTGAATGCAACCCTTGAAATTAGTTTTTAGTAACAAGTTCGGGAATCAAAGTTACTTGGAAAACAGTGATTCCTAGAGCTTGTTGCTGGTTCCAGCCACTTGAGAGCATGGTAGCATTGCATTGTGATGGGCCCTTACACATGGTAGAGCATCCTATGGAGGGCTGATCAGAGATAGAATGGGGAAGCCCATTGTAGCTTATGTGCGAATGGGAGATGTTACAAGTATATTGTCATTGGAATTACAGGCTATCCTCAGAGGAATAAACATTTGTGTGGGAAGGAATATCATGGAGGTATCAATTAGATCAGATTCGAAATTGTCCATTGATACATTAAATGGTGTGATAGAAGGGCCTTGGCAAACCAGAGTCATTAAAAGTAAAATCCTAATATCTCAAAATCTTTGGAAAGGAAGGAATTCAAGCATGTTTGGAGGGAGATAAATAAATCAGCTGATTTTTTGGCCTCTTATGCAATTGGTCAGGGAGAGACTATTATCCAGGCTCAAGATTTTCCAGATGAAATGAATAGTTTAGTAAGAGATAATTCTGAATTTAAGATCTACTATTACAGATTGTAATTTTCTTTTTGATTTTCATTTGTTCGGGCCTGTCCTGCTTGGTATCAAGGAGTCTTTTTTCCTTTCTTTTGGTCTGTCCATAGAAGGAGAATAAGGATGCCTTACTTTGTATATTCTTTCTTTACTTAATACATTCACATCACTTAACAAAAAAATAAAAAAATGTATCTGGCCCAAAAAGAAAAGTTGTGAAGGAATGGCCTCGAGCAAACATTGTCTCCTTGCAGCCAACATATTGTGGTGAATAGGAATTTGCATACTATAGGACACGGAGTTGATGAAAGGTGGGGGGACCAAGAAGGTTAGTGGGAGTGGTCATAGGTTACCTTTGTTATGAATACTCTCTGCTGGAATGTGAGGGCCCTTAATGCCCCTAAAAAACAAAGAGTGAAAAATATGCTTGCTGAAACTAAGGTTAAGATGGGAATCTTGGTAGAGACTAAGGTCAGATAATAGAATATATTGTCCATTTTTTCAGGCTTGAAGCAGGGATGGAATTTTGTGCACAATGGATCTAGGGATTCTACCACTCAAATTTGGGTAAGGTGGGAATCCAACCTTCTTAACATGGAGGAGGTGTTGAAGAGCAGTCAATTGATTTATTTGAAGGTAATATTATTGATACGGGGGTGGAGTATTTCTATACAACCATTTATACTTCTAATAATATGAGGAAAGAAGGGATATGTGGAGGGACCTAATCTGTTTTTCACAAGGTATTCCTAGTTCGTGGGTTGTGTTAGAAGAATTTGAAGTGGAAAGGGGACAAATATACCTGGAGTAATAGTAAAGTAGGGAATGATAGAATTTGCCAAAAGCTTGATAGGGTGTTAGCAAGCAGTACTTGGGTGGATGAGTTCAAGTGCTTTGAGGCAAACTTTATGTGTCCAGGAATTTCAGACCATACTCCTATTTGTCTCATGGTGTTGGAAGAAAGGAATTTTGGGCCAAAGCCTTTTCGGATTTTTGATGCTTGGATAGATCATGAGGAATATGGAGAAGTGGTGGAGAGGGGGTGGGTCAACCTGTAAATGAGGCTTTCAATCCTCTTCTAAAGTTTCCAGCCCCTCTTACAAATGTGAAGAAGGGGCTAAATGTTTGGAATAAGAATCATTTTGGGGATGTTTTCTTGATTGTCAAGGAGGCTACTTTGGAGCTGAATCAGATACAATCACAACTTTCCTCATCTCAAGATGATCCAGCTCTAGTAGTGTTTGAAAAAGAAGCCAAACGGAAGTTATGGGAGAAGCTGAGAGTGGAGGAGAAGTTTTTTTTTTTGATAGGTAGGGAGGGAAGTAGGTAACAGCCAAGAGACTTGAACTCGAGACCTCCTGGTGAGCATGGGATTTTTACACACCACAGCTCACCAACTGCACTGGACAGTTGTTGTTAAGTGGAGGAGAAGTTTCTGAAGGATATATCTTGAGTTAAATGGCTTCAATTGGGGGATGGAAATAACTCTTATTTCCATAAGGCCATGAAATGGAGGCAACACAGGAACAATATTTTGGAAATTAAAGGAAGAGATGGGGGAGTGGTAGATGATCCAAATCTCATAAAGAAGGAAGATGTGGACTTCTATATGGGGTTGTTTGGGCATGATTCGGTGGATGAAGGATACTGTTATGTTAGCGTTCCTTTTCAGGCTTAAAGCAGAATGTTTCAAATGAGGAGATAAGAAAAGTGGTGTTTTCAATGAAAGACTTACAAGGCTCCTGGTCTGGATGGGTTTAGTGCTAGGTTCTTCAAGACATCTTGGGATTTGATTGGAGAAGATCTATCCTTGGTAGTGAAATGATTTTTAGGAAGTCCTGGATGCCTCATTGAGTAAATGCCACCTTCATATGCCCAATTCTGAAGACTGAGGGTTCAGGGTTCAGGGTTTTTGGTTTCATGGTTCAGGTTCAATGTCTAGGGTTCTGGGTTCTTGGTTTTGGTTTCAGGAATCTGGGTTCTAGCTTTTGGGTTCTGCATTCTGCATTCTGCGTTCTGGGTATAGGGATCGGGGTATTGGGTTCTTGTTTATGGGTTCAAGGTTCTTGGTTCTGGGATATGGGTTCTAGGTTATGGTTTAAGAGTTCTTGGTTATGGGTTCATAGTTTTGGTTTTAAGTTTCTTGGTTATGGGCACAATGATCTAGGTTTTGTGTTCAGGGTTCAAGGTACTGGGTTTTTGGTTATGGATTTTGTGTTTAGGGTTCTGGGTTTTATTTTCTGTGTTTAGGGTTCAAGATTCTGGGTTTTGGGTTTAGGGGTCATGGTTTTGTTTTTTTTTTCTTTTTTCGACAAGTGGTATATTTGTATTGAAAAAGGGAAAAAAAGAATACATAAAAGAGGCAATTCCCTAAACCTTCTTAGGACAAACCTAGAGAAAAGTTAGGGAATTCCTAGCACAGCAGGATATGCCTTGCTAACAAAAAGGAAAATACAATAATCATAGAGAAAGAACTTTAGACCATAATACACCATGCGGGCTGCTAACTTGTTTAATTCCCTCCAAACATGCTTGAACTCCCTTAAGTCAAAAGATTTAGTCAACTGTAAGATTCTTCTCTTAATAATTTGAGTATCCTAAGGACCTTGGATCACTCCATTCAACATATCCATTGCAAGCTTTGAGTCTAACCTGATTGAAACCTTTGAGAAATTCTTCTCAATACATAAAATAATGCCTCTAAGGATAGCTAATATCTCCATGTGGAGGACTGAAGCAACCTCCCCAACACCAGCATAGGCTAAAATGGGGTCCCCTTTGTTGTCCGTGATGATGCCTCCATAATAACCCTCATCTAGATTTAAGGATCCATCACAGTGCAAGGCTATCATAGAGTTTGGTGGACTCAACCAAGAGCAAGCCCTTGGGACCTTCACTATCCACTTCATGTCAATCTTCCATTTTTTCACTAAGAAGTGATTTCTAGGAGTAGAAAGTCCTAAGAAATGAATTTTCTCACATTTCTCTTTGACATCTTCAACAATAGTAGATAGGATTTGGGTCCTTGTCTTCACTTTATTTTTGAATATTCTGAAATGTCTAGGAGTAGAAAGTTCTTGGGTTTTCTTTTACGTTCTAGGTTAATATTTCAGATATGTGTTATGGGATTTGGGTTCAAGGTTACGGGTTCAAGGTTCAGGGTTCTGGGTGTAATGGTTGTGGGTTCTTGTTTATTTTTTTTTTTTTTTTTTGATAAGTGATGTGTATGTATTAAGAAAAAAAGAATATACAAGTAAGGCCACCTTAATCTCCTTCTTTGGGCTGTCCAGAAGAAAGGAAAAGAGGCCCCTTGAGACCATGTAGGACAGGCCCGCATTACAAAGGGAGAGATAAAAAAGAAAGATTACATTCTGTAATAGACCTTGAAAGCATAATCCTCTTTCACTAAACTATTTAGCTCCATTGGAAATTCCTGAGCCAGAATAATGGTCTCTTCTTGGGCTGTTGCATATGCTGCCAGAAAGTCAGTTGGCTTTTCACCTCTCTCCATACATGCTTGAACTCCATCCTTGCCAATGATTTTGAACTGTTCAAGATCTTACTGTTAATAACTCTGGATTGCCAAGGCCCTTCTACCATACCATTTAACATATCTATAACCAATTTAGAGTCTGACTGAATAGAAATCTGGGCAACTAAGAATGACAAATAATTCCAGATACAAAATGTTTGTAGCTTCTCCCAAACCAGCAAAAGCAATAATGGGCACCCCCATCCTATCCCTTATCAGCCCTCCATATGAAGCTTTATCATGTGTAAAAGAACCATCACAATGCAGTGTGTTTGAAATTTAAAAGTAACCACAAGCGTATGGTGAGTGTAGCTACGGGTCAAACACAAGGAGAGTAGCCACTTTATTTTTGGCTTCTTTTAGTAACGCGAAAGTGTATGGATTGATTGATTGTGATCTAATTCTAATTACCGATCTAAAACAAATGCATCTAATAGAACGTCCTAACCAACACAACTAGGGATATTGGAAATTGGAAAAATTGAAATTGAAATTAAAAACATAACCATTCGCATCTAACCCTAACCATTCACTATGATGAAGAGGACTTGGTGGTATGGAAAGGAGACCTTACAGGCGTGTTTACTACTAAATCAGCATAGGAGATAGTGAGGAGGAAAGAGAGAAAGGTTAGCTAGAAGAAATCTGTTTGGTTTGAGTAACATACCTCGTCATTCATTCACAACTTGGAGATGTTTAGTTGATGCTCTACCAACAGGAGACCAGCTCGTCAAGAGGGATGAACATTAATCCTCAATGCAAATTCTGTTGGGAAGGGGGAAGGTTGCTCTATTATGCAGTCAAAATGGGAAGAAATCTGATAGTGTAATGGAAATTGCATTGTGGGTAAAAAATGAATTTCATAATAATGATACTCTTAGAGTAGGTGGAAAGTTAGCTTTCATGCCACAATACAACACATTTGGCAGGAAAGAAACTTTAGGATTTTCAAATAAAAAATCCGAGCTACTCATTAGATTTTGGAAGCCATAATTTCAGAAGTGAAGTTGAAATGTTCAAATATGAACTTTGTGGTTGAATGTAGTCCTAGAAACTAGTTCTTAGCAACAACTTGGGGAATCAAAGTCACTTGGAAAACAATGTTTCCTAGAGCTTGTTGCTGGTTCCAGCCACCTGAGAACATGGTAGCATTGCATTGTGATGGGTCCTTTACAAATAATATAGAGCATCCTATGGAGGGCTGATCAGAGATAGAGTGGGAATGCCCATTATAGCTTATGTGGGTATGGGAGAAGCTACAAGCATATTGTGGCTAGAATTACAGGCTATCCTAAGAGGAATAAACATCTATGTGGGAAAGAATATCATGGAGGTATCTATTCGGTCAGATTCAAAATTGGCCATTGTTATATTAAATGGTGTGATAGAAGGGCCTTGGTAGACCAGAGTCATTAAAAGTGAGATCCTTAATAGCTCAAAATCACTAGTAAGGAAGGAATTCAATCATGTTTGGAGGAAGATAATAAACCAGTGGATTTTATGGCCTCATTTGCAATAAGTCAGGGAGAGACTATTATTCAGGCTCAAGATTTTTCAGATGAGCTGAATAGTTTAGTAAGAGATGATTTTGAGTTTAAGGTTTATTACAGATTGTAATCTTTGTTCTTGCTTTCCATTTGTAATGCAGGGCCTATCCTGCTTGGTTCTAAAGAGTATTTTTTCCTTTCTTTTGGTCTGTCCATAGAAGGAGAATAAGGTTACCTTACTTTGTATATTCAGTTTTTCCTTAATACAATATCACTTATAAAAAAAAAAACCCTAACCATTCACATCTAAGAATTTAAATAATCAAAGCAAGTAAATAAAAAGCAATAAAGTAAAAGTACTGAAATAAAATAAATAAAAATAAAAAGGCAATAAAGCTATAGAGGCACACAAGAAGGTATCTCTACTTAGCCCGAGGGATGCACTATAAATAATACGAGCTTCCCTACTTGACCAGAGAGTACTCTTACAAGGGTTTTCTACTTGGATTTAGGGAAAGGGATGTAATATAAATAATGAAAGTAAAAAAGGATGGTTCCATGGCTAGAGAGGGGCAAAGCCAACACATGCATCTAGCCAAGGACCTTGGGGGAAAGGGAAAGCATCAAAGTAAAACTGAAAATTAAAACCCTAAATTAAGAATGAATGAGTAGCAAGAAAAGGGGAATAGAGGGGGGTGAGAAGACTTATGTAGAAGCCTACCTACCTGATCTTCAATGCTTGAACCTGAAAAGTTGGATGAGATTTGAAATACTACCAGCCCTAAAAACCAGATATATAATTAACCAAATTCAGAAATTGCTAGGCCTGGAGAAAACATATCTCGAAGAGAAACTTGCACTTGAACAGAGATGCTTCAAAGCTTGGTTCCTGTCACCTAGATCTAAGCTTTGAACTAGTAAATTAAAATTATTACAGCTTTGAATAACTTGATTAGCATAAAAAAATAAAAGTAAAAGACATTGCATTCATAAATAAAAACCAATTACAAAAGTGTTTGAAGCAAAAACTAAAAACTAGAACTAGAGCTATAAAGCATAACAAAAACTAGAGAAAAAGAGACCAAGAGAAGGACTAGAGAGGGACGAGAGAGGACACCCTTCCCCCCTTGGTTGACTTGTATTTATAGGGATAGGGTAGAAAGAGATAAAATAGGAAGTAGGGGAGAGGAGAGAGAAGAGGACGGTCCAAAGGTGGTCTTCTAAGATCGTGTGATGAGGAGAAAATAGGAAGCAAAAAAAAAAAGAAAAGAGAATGGAGATAGGGGAGAGAGTCCAATGATTTGGATGAATTTGGTTTCCAAGTTAGTGAGGATTGGGAGATAAAATAGGAAGTAGGGGATTGGGTCAATTTCTTTTCCTTTTTCCCTATTTTTTCTCTTTTCTCTTGTGCACACAACCCCTTAGATGATTTTCTTCCCTTGCTTTGTTGATTTGGACATCTTCTATTTTAATTGAAAATTTCGTCCATGCCCCTTGTCTTTAAGTGGAAATTAGGAGGAGAGAGAAAATCTTCACAAAATCTTTAAAAAATAGGAAATGTAGTGTTCCATGCCCAAGGAGAGAGAAAGTGGCACCCAAGGTGAGTTCCTCTTACTTTGTTAGCATTTAGAATATTTTCTTGTACCCATGGGACAATTGCAGAAGGTTTGAGCCTACATATCAGTTCTCTTCTGGTCCATTATTCTTTTTCTGACCCAAAAGAATAATCACTTGTCCGAGTGTTGCAACGAATGTGTACTCTTAATGCAACATGCCCATCTTACTTAGAATTTCATCCTCTTCACAGCTATGAAAGAAACGGACCTCTTTATGTGTAAAATTGGAAATACGGTGCCCGATAATTCTTAAGGCCTTGAAAATACAAAACCTGCAAAAGAGTAAAACCCAAGGTAGCTCCATTCTAAGTATGTAAAAATGCATGCCTATATCCTAAGATTTCATACATAAATGTGCTCATCAGAATTCCCCCACACTTAGACTATGCTAGTCCTTGAGCAAAAAAAAAAAAAAAAAAAAAGAATAAAAAGTCTAACTTACTTTCATAGGAATCACGGTTGCATTTAGCATGTGCAACAAGCCTTTAAACCCCTAGGTCACCCCTAGTGGGCTAGTTGTGTTTCATGGGTGTTTGTAATGAATATACACCCAAAATTAAAAAAAAAGCCAAATCTCAACCTTGGCTAAAGGTAAGGGCTATACCGATCCGGAGGAAAGATAATTTCTCTTACACTTGATCTAGGGACACCCACACTTGAATTTTTATTGCCCCATATCAATTTCGGGCACAAGCATATTTCTTAATTCGGAACTCACCTTGTTTCTTTCAAAACATCCTTATCTTAAGGTAAGAGCACTTGTGAAGTAATAGGGCACCAAGGACTAAGGCGTTGGAGTGTTTTCGACCAAACATGTTACCAAGGCATTGATGACATTTGTACATACTTTCCTACTATGTGATTTTCTTTCTCTTTTTTTTTTTTTTTTTTTTTATAATAAACTCTATCATATTCCACTACTGGTGGTCTGAATGACATGGTAGAGCAAACACCAGACACCAGACACCCAAGTTACTATGTAGCTTTGCTTTTTTGCATATGCCAATATAGTGATGCTAGAGTTCTTTCAGAAATTTCTTCCCTAAGAGTTTTGATCAAGACACCCCACTTCTTGAGGTGCAATGCCCTATCTAGTTCCAAAGAAATCAACTTTTACTCTTTCTTTATATCACTTTCAACATTTCAAATTGTGTATTTGTCAACTCATGCCAATCTAAAAAAGAATGTCTCAAATCCAAATCAAGAGTACAAGGAACCCACAGACTTATATATGGTCCAACATCATAAAACAAGGGTCTCTTATTTTTTTAAAAGAGAGTCATACCTCAAGATATAGGCTTGTTTCTTTCTTTCTCAACAGGGTTTTTATACTTTCAAGATTGGTACCTTAATCAAAAATCTTATTTTCATACATCAAACAACCAAATGGTATGATCATCATTAGCCAAAATCCAAAGTAGGACTTCATCCTTAGCAAGCTAAAAACCAAAAAGAAAAACAAACACAAACACAAACAAAGGGAAAAAGTAAAAATAAAAAGAAACTGATTTGCCTCCCCCACACTTAAGTCATGCAATGTCCTCAATGCATGGAAATAATACAAAGCAAAGACAATGCAAGGAGGGGTTCTACCTAGGTAAAAGTTAGTCATCATTGTAAAGAGGTTCATGGAGATCCATGACCTCTTCACTAGCAGCAGTAGGAAGAGCTCAAGGAATGGTTTTAAATGTTGACCATTGAAAATTGCACTTGTGCTAGGGTTCAACACCTCAACAGCTTTATAAAAAAAAAGTCTGCACAACATAAGGACCATCCCAACGGGATCTCAACTTGCCTAAAAAAATATGCAACCTAGAATTATAAAGCAAAACCTTATCAGCAGGTGTGAAGGACTTCCTAAGGATATTTCTATCATGAAAAGCCTTGGTTTTTTCTACCTTATAAATCCTAACATTGTCATAGGAATCATTGCGAAGCTCCTCCAACTTAGCTAGTTGGAGTCCGCTATGAGTACCAGCAGTAAGCAGATCAAAATTCAGCTTCTTTATACCCTAAAAGGGTCTTTTCCTAACTCAACTAAAAGATGGCATGCCTTCGCATACACAAGGCAGTAAAGAGATTGTCCAAGATCAGTCTTGAACATAGTTCTGTGAGACCATAAGGTGTCCACAAGTCTAAGAGATCAATCCTTGTGATTAGGGTAGACAGTCTTTTTCAAAATTTGCTTAATCTGCCTATTGGATACCTCAACCTGGCCACTAGCTTATGGGTGATCTTATATTTCTTGATAAGGGCCTCAAATGATCTATAACAAAAATGCTTGCCCTCGTCAAAAATGGGATAAATGATCCCATTATCCATCCACTTAAGTATTTCTTTTTGAATGGCTTCCTTCATCACTGGGTTAGCTCTTCTCTAGGGTTCTATTTTGGACCCCTCAATGAGGTGAATATGATGTTAAACAATAAAAGGGCTAATTCCTTTGATGTCAATCATGGTCCATCCTATGGCTTCCTTATTTTCCTTTAGAAGCTTGATCAACTCTTCCTCCTGACTTGAAGTCAAATAAAAAGCAATGATGACTGGAAGAGTATGATCTTTACCTAAGAAAGCATACTTAAGATTGGAGGGCAACTCCTTTAACTCAAACTTAGGGGGTTCAACAATGGAAGGCTTAGGCATTAAGGTGGTTGGAGACTCCAAACCTCAGATGTAATTCCCTCATCAAATTCACCCAATTGTTTAATACACTCTTGAAATTCAGAATCAAAATCAATATCAAAATAAGTCTTAATGGAATCTGGAATTTCTTGGAGGATATGAACTTCCTCATTATGGGGATTTGGTTTCTTACCCAACCTAAAGACATTAAAATCCATAGAAGTGTTGCCAAAAGAAAGTTTTATGGTACCGTTCCTGCAATTGATTATGGCCTTACTGGTGGCAAGGAACTGTCTACCAAGAATGATTGGGATCTGGTCCTGAATGTTGGCAACTGGTTGGGTGTTTAAAACAATAAAATCAATAGGGACAATAAATTCCCCCACCTTAAGTAAGATCCTCAACCATCCTTTTAAGAATTTGAACAGACCTATCGGCCAATTGAAGAGTAGTTCCAGTGGCTTTCAATTCTCCTAATCCTAGTTACAATAAAAGATTCACATTTGCGCCAAGGTCAAGTAAGGCATGCTCAATGTAGGTGTTGCCTATGACATAAGCTATGGTAGGGCTCCCTAGATCTTTATACTTGGCAGCTATAAGCTGAGTAATTATAGAACTAATGTTACCTACCAAGAACGCTTTTTTGGGCACCCTAGTGATTCGTTTGTGAGTACACAAATCCTTCAGGATCTTTGCATAGTCGGGGATCTGGGATTTGGCATCAAAAAGAGAGATGATCACTTCTACCTTTTTGAGACTTCTAAAATCTTGTTCGTGCAAGCTGTCTTCTTTTGTTTATTAAGCGGTTAGGAAAAGGGACAGGTGCAACATAAGGACTTGTAATGAATTGCTCTTTTTCAGAAGAATTATTTTTGGTTTCCTTAATCAAATCATCTATAATTGCTTTAGGTTCATCAGAAGAACCTGGAACAAGAGGCACACTTGTGTCCTCAACAGAAGGAGAGTTAATAGGAGTAATAGATTGGAAAGATTTAGGAACACTCTATTGGTATTCTCGGCCACTCCTAAGGGCATAAACAACATGACATTGGTTGGAGGGCCCTTGTTGGGTCTGACCTTATACCACATTCAATGATACAATAGGTGGTGCTTGTGAACTAACAGGCTGATGCTTAGGGTTAGGCTCTGGTTGACTGGTCAACGTTCCTTTCTCCCTCTCACGCAAAATTGAGACAACTTGGATGAGTTCTCTTGTAAGATTTTGATGGCTTGTCATGAGGAGGGCCATATTCTTTTCCCAGTCACTCAATCTATTTATCTCTCTAGTGTAAGTAAACCTAGGGGGTTGCTGATAAGATGATAGGAGAGGGGGCCTAGGAAAGTTAGCCTGAGGTCTTACATTTTACCTAGAAAAAGTATTTGAGGCAAAAGGCTGTTGTGCAAAGGGAGGCCTTTGGGGTCTAGGTTGACCTTGATTATGGAAATTGAAAGATCCTGCTTGGTTGCCTTAGTTCCAAGAGAAATTTGGGTGATTTCTCCACCCTAGATTATAAGTGTTACTATATAGATTATTCTGATATAAAGCATTAACTTTGTCATTGGAAGTGCCCCTAGAGGTGTTGGGGAATTCTTCTATAACATGTCTAGGGGATTGACAGTAATTGCACATCTTAACCAAATTGACTGATGATGGCTGTTTAGAAGTAATAGCCTCAATCCTTTTGATTAAGTTATCCAAGTGGGCTTCCTTGGCTACAAACCCATCCACAAAATATCCTTTCCCTCCTATGGTTCTTTAACTCAATATCCTTTTCCTCCTATGATTCTTTAACTCTCTTGGGTTGATTCCACTTATAGGTTTTGTCAGCTAAGTCGAGTAAGAATTCCCATGCCTTTTCTTCATCTGTAAAGGATGTGAATCCCCAAGCACATAGACTCTATCATTTGTTTAGTTGGGTAATCAATACCCTCATAAATTATTTGGCATAAATATCATAAGTCCACTAGGCCATGGTGAGAGCATTCTTGGAGTAGATCCTTGAATCTCTCAATTAGTTTAGAAAAGGACTCACTTTTGCCTAAACTAAAGAATATCATTTCTAAGCTTATTAGTCTTGTGAGTTGGGAAAAACTTCTTAAGGAAGACAACTGTGAACTGTTCCCATGAGGTTATGGATATTGTGGGTAACCCATACAACCACTTCTTAGCTTGATCTTTCAATGCAAAAGTGATGAATAGTATCATTAGAAAGCTGTTGGATCTTAATTAGAACATATACCTTTTTAAATTCTCTTAGAAATAAGTATGCATCCTCAAAGGTCATCCTATAGAAGTGGGGCAACATAGTGATGTACTGAGATTTGAGCTCAAAATTATTGCTCTGGGCTTGTGGTAGGACTATGTAGGAAGGTTAGGCTGCTCTAGCAGGATAAAACCTATATGATAACCACAACTATCCATTTTTATCCATATGAGCCAACCCCAACCATTGCCTCCACCACACCTTCCTCCATCCCCTAAGTTGATTTATCATGAAGGTGACCGTGATGTTTCATTTAAACAATCAATTTTTCTCTTTAGGAAGATAGTTTCTCTTGTAGATGTTGAAACACTCTGATTTGTCAGATTTCAACACTAGAAAGTGACCGAACATCTGTTTAACCAAGAAATCTTCCAACCAATAGTCGTGGTGTTAATGAATGTCGGAGGCATACAAGTCACATTTGATACTGAATTCTCGTACAAAAGTGTCTATCATTGTAACATCCCAAATCTTACCTCTTTATATTGACTGTGAATAGGCAAGAGTAGCAGGTTGGAGATGTCACACCCTGTTCTCATAGAACCGGACCGGTGACTAAGTTAATACCTGTTAATCCAAAACCTACCAGGATTATCTGATACAGTAACCACTACATAGCATACCCACAACTAAAGAAAGCAATATTTGTATTCCAATGGAAGTTTTATATGTAGATACCTATAAATACCCCAATACTCTTGATACCCAATAGTAAATATATATATAGGCCCATAGGCATGATATATACACATGGATTACAATTTAAACATCCATAGCACAAAAGGAGTAACATCATAAAATAATAAAAAAGAAACCCAGGTTGGTATTAGTGTTGCTGTTCCACAACACAACTCTAGCACGAGCACTCGACCCCGTGTCCAAGATCTTTAGGGACCCACCAGTCCTCAGATAGAAACTCCACAATGGATCCTTGCCCTAGCTCTTCAGTTAGATAACCTGTAAGATCATCTAAAAAGTGGTGTACACATGGGATGAGCTCACTAGCCCAATAAGTGAAAAGAAAGATTAAGCCATCATTCGCAACATAAATGCACCTATATGTATGCAAGTCCCTTTTTTTTTTTATCTTAAACCACCTAAACATCACATCTAAATCATAGGTCATGTGTTACTCACAATCACAGTTCACACGTATGCCGAGGGTACGAGCCACGAACCCCATCCCGCGATATGCCATAGGGTTGGTTGTGGGTACTAAAAAAGTAAAGTGGACCTTGCCCTGCATTAAAGTAAAATGGACCTTGCCTTGCATTAATTTAAAAGCAGTACGATTGGCCCTCTTGTTATATCACCAAAGTTACTGATCATCCTAGTGATCGATCATCGGGCATACTTCTAATTGCCACCGTTGGTACACAACCTCGAGCTTCCCCCAATGATATACCCAACAACTAAACCCTTACTTGGGAAGGGTCGTAGCATAGGGATATGTCGTTCCAAACTGCATACTCCTATATGAGATAGTATGATTGTATAGTGCCACCGCATCCCCTTCCATGGGCCACCAATGCATTCGTTTCCAATCCAACTACGACATCTAATTCAATAATTTAAAGTCATACATCTCATAACTCAAAGTATGAATAAGCATTTAATAATTAAAGGTATCAGCATATCAAGTCATAATTGAGTTTCATAATGCACACGTCAATGCATGCAAATGACATTCGTGAATGACTAGGCTACACACAATAATGAAATGATGACATAGCTAATCTACAACAATAATGGAATGATGCATAAGCACTCCAAAAATAAAGTTAATGTTCTCTTCCCACTTACCTAATTGTGTACAAAGATCACCCTTGGTATAAGAAAGATCCGGTGTGCGATGACACAAGTTTCCAGTGAAACCTATCATAAAAGAGGTTGAGTTTAGTATATCTCCACTTTAGGTTCACCAATGGAATACGATGACCGCAACACGTTTAGAATCACTGTATGAGATTGTCTGACAAATTTGGGCCCAATCAGAATTCGAAGAGTCGAATTGGTAGGTCAACCGACGGGTGAGGTACCCACTGATCCTTGCTTGTCGCTCGACTCAAGGGCCCTGTAAGGACTGGTGGGCCAGGAGCAATGGGCCAGGTGCCCATCTGTCCTCTCTCATTGCTCAACCCAGGGGCTCTGCTTGGACCTACAGGATAGGAGCAGTGAGCCAGGTGCCCATTGATCTTGCTCACCGGTCAAGCCAACAACCCATCTAGGATAGACAGCCTCCAGATTGGTGGGTCAGACCATTTCTAGGCACCCACCACTCAGAACCAAGATTTTTATGTTCACTCCCATTCTTCATCCCACCTTGGGGAAACTCCCACAAGTCGATTCAACCGTATTTTCCACAAATCTAAGGTTCCATATCATAATTTCAACATAAATCTAGGATCGATTCAAAGTTCTAAGCTTAGGTTTTACCTCTTTGCTTAAGAACACTTCAAAAACCTCAAATCTCCTCTCTAGCTCAAGAGATCAACCAATGCTTCTCGAATCTTAAATTTCTTCCTCTAAAACCTTCACAAACAACATATAGGTCTTTCATTAAACCTTAGATTCATCATCTCAAGTGGGGTTAACAAGATCTAAAAGATTTCTACCCAAATTGAAGGGTTTCACTTAGGGTTTCTTAGGGGTTTAAGATATAGATTTTACTCACCTCAATCATAGATCTTAAGATGAGGATCACTAACCCGGTGTCGAAATCGAAAGATTCAACCTGGCATCGCACAACGAGCATCTTCTTCCCCTTTTTCTTCCTCTTTCCCTTCTCTTTCGCTCTCGTCTTTACTTTTCTCACCCACCATGTAAAACAATAAATGAGGGAAAGAAAGGAAATAAATACTATTTATACTTGGGTCAAAAATATCTAATAACCAGAGTTGTAGGTCACATTGGTGGGTCCGACCCACTAGTCAACCAAAACTTAGCTCATTAATTTGGGATTTTGATGGGGCTTTCACTCTCGATAACTGATCCAAATGCATACTCGACACAAAATATGGCTATGCACCTTTATTATGCATGCATGGCCCAATGATATATGTAAGTGCACGGTTTGGGCACGAGAACTTCACTAGGCACTGACTCCGACTTGTCTGGCCATCCCGAGTTTAGAGTCACCCTTGCCATCATGTTCCATAAGTTACCCGACTTAGCTCGCTCGGGTTTAAATTCTGCAAGACCAAATCGAACCAACTGAGAAATTAGACTGGGTTTAGAAAGCAGGGTATCACAGGAGAGGCCATTACTAGCTTGGCTGATAGCAATGGAATGCCAGAAAGGGAAGGATGACCCAACATGTACCTGTGCCTCCTGTCATTAGTGTTGGAAGAGTCAACAAGCAAAGTGGGCCAACAGGTGATTACTAGCCCTTAATATAGATTGGATATGAAAAGGCATACAAAAAACCCAAGGGGGAGCAAGTCTGGCTCAATTGGCTAGAGAGTTCTGGACATGACAAGCCTGCCTGCCATGTGAACAGAATGACTGGAATTGGTTGAAATGGATCCCACTCTTGAAAATTTGACATGTGGACCTATTCCCATGGGTTTAACACGATTAAGTGATTCAATTAATAAAATCATAAAATTAATTTAATTTTAGAACATAATTAGTTTTAATTATGTAATTACATATATATTATGGGTTAGTGGGGCTATATAAGGGCCACCACAGACCACATTCTTACACAAATCGTTTTGACAGCAAGAGGAAGAAAGAAGAAAGAAGAAGAAGAAGAAAAGAAGAGAAGAAGAGAAGAGAAGAGAAGAAGATTAGAGAAGAGATTAACTTGGGAGATTTCTGCAGAATTCAGCAAAGAGGTAGGTACTTTTCACTTAAATGAACATGTAGTAAGAAAGAATTTAGAAACAGAGAAGGTAGGACTAAATTCTTCTTTAAGGAAGGAATTCTAGAAAAATTTCAGTGGAATCCTCATCCTATGAAGTTT
>JAJSZK010000409.1:0-14755 GCA_022985045.1 Macadamia tetraphylla | reverse complement strand
TATGCAAAGAAATTTTCTATTATGACATTCACATGCAAGGAATGAGAGAGATTCAAAGTTGTTCACAAGTATGGATTCAAAGTGTAAGACAAACATCATTTCACCAACAATTAATGGTAAGCGATTATCAAAGTTGTTCACAAGTATGGAATGAAGTGAAGAGAATCATAGAAACCCCAGAAATTTTTTTTTTCAAGAAACCTAACACAAAAGAGATGGATTTTCATGGAAAAAGATAGATTTCCATAGAAATGAGATGGAATTGTAAGCATATACAAGTTTTCATGATCTTTCCAACAATGTAAGTGCAAATTAAAGATAAGAAATCCCATTTGAGTTGTTAGTTGGGAAGAAAGGAGAAGAAATAGAAGAAAACCCCAAATTGGAGAAATTAGGGCACGGCCTGGGATTTTCTCCTATAGATTGGGTAGTAAAGCCCAAAACTATGAATAAGTCACAAAGGAAGCATCATATTCTCATGGAATGATTATTCTATGGAAAGAAACATGAAAAAAATCAAGTTTTGGGAAGTATAAATGGATTCAACACCCAAAATATATGTTCAAAGAAGAGAAATGGAGAAGAAACTTATTTGAGAGTGAAAGGAGCTTGAATCTTTCAAAATCCGTCGAATCGTTGAGTGAGATCGTGAGGGATGCGCCAAGAAATCATTCAAAATCTCCTCGAGTTGAGCCAAGGAGAACATGGAGAAATGAGGGGAAAAGGTTTAAAAAGCCCTTTACCTTTTCGCCGTTGGACCGGCCCGACCTGAGCTACCCGCCGATGGTTGTCGCCGTGGCAGCCCCGGTTGGGAGAAAAAAAAAAGAAAAAAAGTAATAATAAAATAATATATATAAAAAAATCGAAGGGACCATCGTCCCTACTTGTCAAGCGCTTAGCACAGATTTTAGGGCTAAGTGGTTAGATGCAAGACATCATACACTACAATACCCCATGTGTTGGCATATGATTATGTGCTTATGTAAATTCTAAGGTACTTAACTAATGTTTTGTGTATGGTATGTTCCAGGTGCAAGGGCACGATGGTACGCACTAGATCCGGTAGCAATGCACGAGGTACCTCACGTGGTCTTCGTCTTATCGATTGACCACCAAATCCTCAAAGGTCTCATTCTGTGGGGCAAACCCCACTTCCACAACCTCAAGAAACCATTGACCAGGGTGTGGCACAAAGGGACCCACCTTTGACCACACTTTCGAATCCTCCACCGGTCATCACCCCGAGTGATGTTACACTATAGTTCAGAAGTCACAGAACCCTTTCCCAAAAGAATAAATGCTCCAACAAAGAGCGGCATTTATGGCTTCTATACAAGAACAGCTTGACCTTCCTCAATCCGGCCAACATCCTCGGATAATTACTCCACAAGACCCACCAGAGGGTCCGGTATGAGACCACGCCGGAGGTACACCTCCACCCACTCAAGACCTAGATATGTTGCCCCTCCGATCTTACTATCCGGATATGCACCCAATTACCCCAATGAATAATATAACAAGGGTAGTGAAATCTTTAAGAGGAACTTGCCACCAGATTCTCTAAGGTGGGGAGTGATTCTCAAAGTCGGACCAAAGGATCCAAGAGCTGGAAAAGATATTTGAGGTAATTGAGTGCACCGAGACACGAAGCTTATTTGTGTAGGGATGGAACTCAAGAATGAAGCCAACTCTGGTGGCAAGCCCTAAGCCTATATTGTTGGTCGCACATCCGAACCCACATAGGAGCAGTTCAAACCATTACCCTCATAGCTTCGAGACCGTAAGAGACGAAATTATGGCCTTGACTCAAGGGAATAAGACTATCCTTGAGTATCGCAGCAGCTTGAAAGCTTGTTCCATTTTGCCCTAGACATATGAGGTCACGGAGGAAAATGTCAAGGTTTCAAGGGATTAAAGGCATCTATTGGGTCAAGGTTTCGAGGTCTTAGATTTGATAGATTATGGCGATTGTGCAAAAGCTAAAATCATGGAAGATAAGGTAAGGGAGAACACCTCACACCTGGATTGTGGAAGAGGACTAATCCATTTCGACATGGGAAACTCATCCAAGGTATACCGTGGGTCGATAGCTCTAGTCCACATATAGACAACCCTATAGGCCATTTAGCTACCTTCCTCGACCAGTTGGTGGTTCGGGCCTACATCTTTCGCCCAAACACTAGTACGGTGCCTCAAATACAAGGCCACCCTGCCCCCATCTCGCATCAAAGTCAAGTGCAAAGGGCCCGCCTCAGCCGATTCACATAGATCCGTTGCTTTAATTGCCACTGTTATGGGCATTTTACTAAAGACTGTCGAGTCAGATCAGCCTTACCATCCAACAAATCTCGTACGCATTCTCCCTAACTTGAAGGAATCAACTGTAAGGAAGAATGTATGCCTTATCAACTGAGGAAGCTAAGGCCAGCACGGAAGTGATAGCAGGTACATTTTAATTTAAGATTTTCCTTATGCTAAATGTTGACCTGCTGTACTTATATGCATTGTTGCACTAGGTGTTCTACCTATATCGGGTATACCAGCCTATGTCTTGTTTGATTCAGGAGCTACACATTCGTTCATATTTAAGAGATTTGCTGAGAAACTTGGTATGTCGCCTAGGACACTAGATCATGAGATGATTGTTAGTATGCCTACAGGAAAAGTTACACAGTTGAAGGAGGTGTATGGGCCATGCCCAGTTGAAATCAGTGGAAAGAAATTGAATGCACAACTCATCAAATTCAACATGAAAAATTTTGACGTTATACTGGGCATGGATTGGTTGTCGGCCCATCGAGAAAATGTGATGTGTACCAAAAAATTAATTAGGGTGACAAATGATGAAGGGAAAGAACTGGTATACCAAGCAGATAAAATAAAACAGGCTAGAAAGGTCCTCATCTCCGCTCTTCAAGAGGTAAAGTTGTTGGAAAGTGGATGTCAGTGTTATTTAGCATCGGTACTTGATGTTGATGCAAAGGTTACACCTCTAGAAGAGGTAGAGGTGGTTAAAGAATTTTTTGACATCTTTCCAGATGATCCGATGTATCTACCGCCTGATAGAGAGTTGGAATTTACCATAGACTTGATTCCTGGAGCAGCTCCAAAGGTTCAAAGCTCCATACATGATGGCACCAACCAAATTGAGGGAGTTATAGATGCAGTTGCAACAATTATTGGAGAAGGGGTTTATTCGCCCAAGTGTTTCACCTTGGGGTGCCCCAGTATTGTTTTTCAAGAAGAAGGATGGCAACTTGCGTATGTGCATCGATTATCGGGAATTGAATAAGATTACCATTAAGAACTAGTATCCATTACCACACATTGATGATTTGTTTGACCAACTACAAGGTGTAAAGGTATTTTTAAATATAGACCTTAGATCAGGCTATTATTAGCTCAAGATAAAGAGCGGCGACATACCCAAGACAGCTTTCATGACTCGGTATGGTCACTGAGTTTCTAGTATTATCTTTTGGGTTAACCAATGCATCGGCAGCATTCATGGATTTAATGAATCGAGTATTTCACGATGTCCTTGATAAATGGGTAATTATTTTTATTAATGACATCTTGATCTACTCTAAGACAGAAGAGGAGCACACTCAACACCTGAGGATGGTATTACAGAGGCTGAGAGTGTAACAATTGTTTGTCAAATACAGTAAATGCATGGTTTTAAGTATCTCCGATACCAATACGATACCCTCCGATACGTATCTTAAATATAGCCGACCGATACGATACACACCGATACGATACATGAAATTTTTAAAATCCTTTTATATCGATATATATCCTACAATACATACCGATATGCATCAATACACCACCAATATACATCGATACGATACGATACAATATGCCTCGATACGACTATGGAAAATATAAAATTGAGGTAAAATGTACGTTTCGGTATGTATTGGTACGTATCGGTGAGTATTGGTATGTATTGATTGGTACGTATCAGTATATATCGGCACGTATCTATATATATCGGTACGTATCGGTGAGTATCGATATGTACCGATACAGTGCGCTACTGTCATATAATGACCAAGATGGGTAATTTTTCAGAAAAACACGATTTTTTGAAGGGTTTTTGTTCCAAAGTTGCTGTCAGCCATATTTCTTTCTAACTAAAGTGGAAATCAAGGTTGAGAACAAGGATTTTACATTTATGGGACAACTACAAACCTTGAATTCTTAGTACGATACCCTCAATTTAGTGTTTATGCATAATACATGCTATCAATAGTTTTTTTTTAACAAATTCTTTATGCAAAAGTGTTTAAAAAAATGTTTCCTATCCATTTATGTGTGTATCTTTAAGTATCTCCGATACGATACGATACCCTCCGATACGTATCTTAATTTTGGTCGATCGATATGGTGACCGATACCGATACTTTAATCCTTGAGTAAATGTGAATTTTGGCTTGAGCAAGTTGGATTCCTGGGACACGTAGTGTCTAAGGACGGAATCGAGGTGGATCCTGATAAGGTGAAAATAGTAGTAAAGTGGGAAAGCCCTAAGAACGTTACAGAAATTTGAAGTTTCTTGGGTTTGCTAGGTACTACAGGCGCTTCATTGAGAATTTTGCTCGAATCTCAGCACCAATGACTAAGTTAACCAAAAAGGGGGTGAAATTTGAATGGATAGAGGAATGTGAGAAGAGTTTTCAGGAATTGAAGAAAAGGTTAGTGTCGGCCCCTGTGTTGACCATCCCTGAAGGCACAGGTGGAATGACAGTCTACACTGATGCTTTTAAGGTCGGGTTAGGTTATGTTCTCATGCAACGCGGTAAGGTGATAGCGCATGCATCTCGACAACTAAAGGAATATGAGAAGAACTACCCCACTCATGACTTGGAACTAGCCGTGGTCATTTTTACCTTAAAGATTTGGCGACATTATTTGTATGGGGAGAAGTGCGAGATATACAGTGATCACAAAAGCCTTAAGTACTTTTTTACCCAAAGAGATTTGAATATGAGGCAGAGGAGATGGCTCAAGCTCATGAAAGATTATGACTGTGACATTCAGTATCATCCTGGCAAGGCTAATGTAGTGGCGTATGCTGAGTCAAGGCATAGACTGTGTCACTCTCACACTTAGCGCCTTCCCACACTGCATAAGAGGTGAAGCTAATGGATGAAACCGTCTTATATGAAGGAGCAAGCTTAGAGCTTGAACATCAAATAGAAAACATTATATGGTTAATTGTATCCTTGGCAGCTCTCCAGGTGCATCCATCAATTAGGCAAGAGGAGATAATGAAACAACCTTTGGATCTTGAGTTGCAACGGATCAGAATTAAGATTCAAGAGCAAACAATGAACGACCCTGATTTCGTTTTAGCCAACGACGGGGCATTATTGTTTCGAGGTAGGTTGTGTGTGCCTGATGATTTGGAGATACAAGACAAGATAGTGCAGGAAGCACATAGCTCCGAGTACTCACTCCACCCATGAAGTACAAAGATGTATAAGGACCTTAAACAAAACTACGTGGCAAGCATGAGAATCACAATAGCCCTATATGTGGTGACTTGTCTTACATGCCAAAAGTAAAAGCGAGAGGCATCGACCTTATGGTATTCTTCGCCATTCTAATACCGCACTAGAAGTGGGATAGGATTACGATGGATTTTATCACCGACTACCCCAAGACACCTAAGGGGATGGATGCGATTTGGGTGATAGTTGATCAGCTTACTAAGATTGCTCATTTCATTCCCATCAAGACCAAATTCTCTATGGCCAAGTTAGCACAACTTTATACAGATAACATAGTACGCTTGTATGGAGTGCCAGTGAGCATTGTGTCAGATAGGGACCTAAGGTTCACTTCCAGATTTTGGAAAAGTTTTCAGCATGCTCTGGGATCACAATTGAACTTGAGTACTGCTTTCCACCCACAGACTGATGGTCAGTCAGAGTAAACCATACAGATATTACAAGACATGCTCAGGGCATGTACAATGGAAATGTGTGGTAGTTGGAAAGAATATATACCCCTTATGGAGTTTGCCTATAACAACAATTACCAAGCTACAATTGGGACGGCTGCATATGAGGCATTATATGGTAGGAAGTGTAGAACCTCTCAGATTGGAATGAGGTAGGTGAACGCCAATGTTAGGACCCAAATGATACATATGACATATGACAAGGTCGATGTTATTCAAGAAAGGATTAAGGCAGCTCAGTCACGTCAAAAGAGTTATGCAGATACCCGCAGGAAAGACATTGAGTTTCAAGCAGGAGAAAATGTGTTTCTCAAGATTTCTCCTACTAAAGGGTTGCATAGGTTCCATAGAAAGGGTAAGTTGAGCCCGAGATATATTGGCCCATTTGAGATTTTAACTCGGGTTGGCTCAGTAGCCTACATGCTTGCTCTTTCACCTTCGCTTGGAAATGTTCATAATGTATTCCATGTATCCATGCTGAAGCGATACGTTCATGATCTATCACATGTATTACCCATGGAACCAGAATATCTAGAAGCTGATATGACCTATAGAGAACAGCCAGCTGAAATCTTGGACCAAAAAGTGAAAACCCTTCGCAACTGTTCCATTTCCTTCATAAAGGTGCGATGGGCTAATCATTCACTTGAAGAAGCATCTTGGGAGAAAGAGGATGAAATCCAAGCCAAATACCCTCATCTTTTCGAACAACTAGGTACGCCAATTTCGAGGAAGAAATTTTCAAAAAGGGGGGGAAATGTGATACCCTACTTTTAAAACCTGGTTGAATCACACGGTTGACCCGGTTTAACCATGTAGGACCCAAACCAGAGAGGGTTAAGGCGGGTTCCTTATGGACCATGATGGAAAGGGTGACTTTAAATACAAAGGGCCAAACAAGTCCGAAGTCAAGTGAGGAGACGGTATTAGACGGTACATGCACGTATCATAAGGTCATGTATGGATAATGCTAGTATGTAGTCGTATCCTAAAGTGTATACGTATAATATACCTTGTGCCGAGAGTGAGATACATACCAAGAGTCGAATTCCATCGAAATCTCACTTGTTGGCTAAGTTTCGACAATAGGTGGGTGGTCACAGGCGGACGAATCCACTCACCTGAGTGACCCACCCATGTGGTTACTAGATATTCTTTAAGTATAAATAGTACTTACTATGTTTTTTTCCTTTTTCTCATTTAATGCATTAAAGAGTTGTTGAGAAGAGTAAAGAGGAGAGAGAAAAGAAAGGAAGAAAAGAGAACGAAGAAGAAGAAAGGGAAAGAAAGAGAAGGAAGAAATGATTTTAAGTGACGTCGAGGTTTGATCTTCTCATTTCGACACTGGAAAAGTGATCCCCAACACGAGATCTACGATTTGAGGTGAGCGATAGCTATACTCCTTAAATTTTCACCAAACCCTAAGTGAAACCCTTGATTTGGGTAGAGTTCCTTGAGATCTTGTAAATCTCACTTGAGATGATGAATCTAAGGTTTAATAGATGGTCTATGTGTTGATTTTGAAGGTTTAAAGAAGTGTTTACAAGATTTGAGAAGCATTGGTGATTCCTTGAGTTAAGGGGTGATTTTGAGGTTTTGGAAGAGTTATTGAGCAAAGAAGGTAAGATGGCTTTTCAATCCTTAAATCTAACTTAGATCTAGGTTAGAATCATCTTATAAGACATTAGATGTGTGAAAAATGTGATTGGAACAACCCCATTTGGTTTTCCCAAGGTTAAGGAACGTTTCAAGGAAGAAAGCAGATTTCTGCCCCACAGGTGGGTGAAGATCGGTGGTCGAAGCGCCCCCGCCTGAGGGGACAGCCCCTCGGTCCCCACCGGTGGGTGGGAACCAGCGGAAAAAGCCCCCTGCCTGAGGGGGCCCACCAGTTCGATCAGCGGGCTATCATGGCCCACCTGTGAAGATCGGTGGGAGATGACAGGTGGGCTGCCTGGCCCACCTGTTGGCCCCCGATTGGATTTTTGAGCCAGAATGGGCCCAAAATGGATGGACAACCCTCTTTTATGATTTTAAACATGATTTAAACATCAAATCTTATTAGTTTTGACCTCAAGGTGGTGAAATGCTAACGCCATTCGCTTATGATAGGTTCCACAAGAATTAACGTTTCTCACGCCGAATCTCACCTGAACCGAACGTGAGCTTTTGTACCCAACAAGTAAGTGGGGAGAAGACATTTGACCTTATTTTAAGGCTTATTTTACACCATTAAATTGTATCTAGACTAGCCATGTCATCATGTAAATTATGTGTAGATCAGTCATCTTCGTATGCCATTCTTGTGCATTCTAAATTAATGATTTATGATATATGTGTTGTGCCTTACATTCTCAATGTTAAATGATTGATGTGCTTATGTAATGAGTGATTGGATTATGGTGCATGATGCATTATTAGACTAGACACTGCAGTCGGCTTGGAAACGAGTGCATTGGTGGCCCGTGGTATGGGACGCGGTGGCACTATGCAATCGTACTTTTTCATATAGGAGCATACGGTTTAGGATTATCATTTTCCTGTACTACGACCCTTTCCAACAGGGGTTGAGGTGTTGGGTTATCACTTGGGGGTAAGCAGTGGTCACGGTTGTCGGGTCACTGTGGCTATTAGACATATGCCCGGCTGGTCATTAGGACAGTCGGTAACCTCAGTGGTATATTCAAGAGGGCCAATCATACTGCTTTTAAATTACTGAAGTCAGCATCTTTACTTTTCTATCATTTACTTTTATATTGAGAGCCAGTAGTCGGTATGCTTTATTTTTTTGAGTACTCACGGTGGGCCTTCTCTGATAACCCTATGGACGTATCACGGATGGAGTTCACGCCGATCTGTGGCATACCCAGACCGTGGTTGTAAGTAGCATAAAATCAAAGACTTAGTAATGTTGTTTAGGTGGATAAGATTTAAAATGAATTGCATAGCATATAGTGCATATGGATGTGATTATTGTGTGGTCTTTCTTTTCACTTACTGAGCTAGTGAGCTCATCCCACGTGTGCATCTCTTTTAGATGATTTTGCAGGTCACCAGCCTGAAGATCAAGAGTCGGGCCCCACAATTGAGTTTTCTGATGAGGATTGGTGGGTTCCTGAGGAGTATGAGCACGGTGCTAATTACACGTGCGAGGACTGTGCTGTGGGACCGTAGTAATGACACCGTATAGGATTTTGCTTTTTGATTCTTTTGATGACCTCCCATTTTGTGTACTTGATATGTAAATTGTTATTCTTTTTGTGTAAATATCATGCATGTGGGCCCACATGTACTTAGCTATATACTATAATTTGGGTATCAAGTATATTGGGAATATTTACAAGTAATTTAAGTCTTTCGCTGAACTTTTGAACACTTATCTTGATGTGGGTATGTTGTGGTGAGGTACTGTATCAGATGATCTTGGCAGGTTTGGTTAACCAGAGTTAACCCGGTCATCGATCCGGTTCTATATGAACAGGGTGTGACAATATATAGCCTCATCATTTTCATCATTAGATGATTCTTCAGACTCTTCATCAGATGTGTCACTGTATTTCTTAGAAACCAACCTTTTCTTCTTGTCTTTGCCTTTCTTGTATTTGTTTGAGAAGAATTTCTTCTTTCCTTGAAATGAATTTTCTTTTCACTTTCATCTTCATCACTTTCTATTTTTCCTTGGTTAGACACTTGACCGCAAAATGTCCAACCCTTCCACAGCTTGAAGCATTTGAAAGGCAACTTGTCCTTATATTTTCCTGCTCCCTTTTCAACTTTCTCGTGAAATGAGTCAGAACTCATCTTCACTCTCATCAAGATCCTCCATGCATCGCTTCTTCTTTCCTTAATTTTCAAATTTTCATTGCCTTGAAAGCAACTTATTTGTCAATGGACTTACCCTTTTTCCATCTCATTTCAAGAGTCGAAAGTGCCATGCACTTGATCAAGAGTGATAGTGTTCAGGTCCTTTGCCTTCAATAGTCGACACCTTGGAGTCATACTTGGGCAACAAAGATCTTAGGATTTTCTGACAAACAACTGAATCCTCTAGATTGGCTCCCAAACCCCTAATAGAGTTGACCACTTCATTTACCCTGGTCATATAGGTGTCAATATTTCTACCTCTTGCATTAGTAGACTTTCAAACCGCCTCAAGGTCCAAGCTTTGCTTTCCTTATCTTTTCATCTCCTTCATAAATGCTCTTCAGTCTGTTAGGGATATACCCACACTCCTATAGTTGGTTTTGATGATAACAAACATATGAAGGTATGTCACAATTTTCCTTTAAGTATTGTTTTGTAGAGACTTCATATAGAGTATGTCATGTTGGACCGAAAAGTTATAGTAAACAAACTGATGACTAATCAAGATGACAAAGATTCGTCAAAATAGAGTATGTCATGTTAGCGTTGATCGCTAAAAGCCCCTGCCAATCGAAATCGTCTGAGATCATAACCGATCGACCGTAAAAAGTCTCGCCGATCGATGACCGATGGAAGTATCCTAATGACTATATTTTGCCTCAACGGTTTTGGCAATGATCGCTACCGATGACAATGATCGGTGGTCCTGCAATATGTCCGTTAGAGCCTCGATTTTCGCCTAAAATGCTTCACTAAGTTCACCTATAAATACCCAAACCGCTCTTAATTAAATAATCATTAAAAAAGAGCTTTAAGAGCAGAATTGCAAGTATTCAAGAATTATTAAGATTAGTATATTCTACTTGAGTTGTTCCATTACACCAATCCCAACAAAAGGCTCAAGTCTCAATCAAAGTCCTCTACTCTCTCCTCTGCAAGTCAAAGCCATAAGAGAGGACTTTACAAAGTGCGCATCATTCATCTCTCATTCTCATCATTTGCACCACACTTGAGGTATTCCTCCTATTCCACTATTTCTTATTTATTTCTGTTTTTACAATTCGAGACTGTACTTAGGATTATAAGGATTCTCTTATCCTAAAAAGAGAAATGTGTCTCTCTACCTCCAAAAGAGATTGTAAATGCGCCTCACCAGAAGGAGATTTGTAAGGATACTTTATCCGTGAAAAGATTGTAAAGGTTTTCTTCCATACCTACCGCATCGAAGGGAGAACTAGTGGAATACCTTATAAGAGGATTCTTGTAGGAGTGGACTAGACTTGGATTGAGTCGAACCACTATAAATCTTGTGTTGTGTGGTTGTACTTGTTTTATTTATTCCATATTATTTTAACTTGCAAAACACTTATGACCTATACATAAAAAGAGTTAAATTCTACTAGTATAACCTATTCACCCCCCTCTAGGTTATTTCACAGTCTTCCTCATATATCCTTGGCTGAGTCACAATCCATTACCTTAGCCATCACACTCTTATCCAATGTTGAGAATATTGCATTCATAGCTTTTTGATCGTAACAATAAGCCTTCTTAGCTTCATTATCAACTGAACCTCCTTCAGGTTCCTTGTACCTAATCAGAACTGATACCCAAACATCATAACCTAGTGAACCTAGGTACGACTGCATTCTCCTCTTCCACAAGATAAAATCAGATCCATCAAACTTTGGTGTATGCCCTGAATAGCCTTCACTTGCCATACTGTCACTGCCATTGCCATTGCCTTTGGATCACTCAGCTGTTGATCAAACTGTCACTGAGTATCGGTTCTGATGCCAATTGTTGTAATCTGGCAGTCATTGAGAGGGAGGGTGAATCAGTGAGTCAAATTTCGATCCCTAAAAACCTATCCGATGTCTGGTTAAGAAAAACCTGATATACTGCCCTCACATCACAACAGATGCACACTCAGCCTCTCATAGGCACTTCTAGGTGTGCACACCCATTCCATATTCCATGTACTTCAATATAAAATACAAACAACAAGCACCCAAAACACAGGGTTTTTACGAGGTTTGGTAATTTGCCTACATCCCCGAAGTAGTGCTTGTAAAGGCTTCGTACCTACTCAATACACTACTTTTGATTGCACCCACAGTTGGGAGCACCTACACCCAATTTTCTCAAGCCATAGCTGAGATAGCACTCGCAGTGCCGATACAATGTGTAGCACCCAATGCTTAGCACCCACTCCCAATGCTTAGCACCCACTAAGCACTCAATAAATAATACAATTAAATTGGGCTTATATCAATGCCCTACAGTCAAGCTTTACCTAGCATATACATCCACAACTAGCTAGTATGCTTACAGTTCATCCACAACTAACCTAGCATGTATACATTCATCCACAACTAAGCCTAACATACATATATGCATATAATATAAATCAAAGGTTAAAGAATCTCATAACCGATTGTTTGGGATGACTGAAAACTTGTACTGACAAGTTTGGTGCTTACACCTTCTCTTTCATTGGCTTCTTGCTCTTCAAAGCAAACACACCCTTGCTTTCTTCTCTTCTTCCTTGGCTTTGAGTTAATGTATCATTAACACACCTCAACCACCTCTTTTACCTCCTTTAATGGCCTAAGAACATTTATCATCAAGTATTCATGTTCATTCAAGGACCAACAAAGAGGGAAAAGCTTCTCTTGCAAAAATCGTAGCCTTTTTTTACTCAAAGCTCATTTTTCTTGATTTCATGGTGTAGGGCTTGAAAAAACAAAGAAGCTTCAACTTGGTTCACCCAAATCCGAGTTAAAATGAGGGAGATATGACCATTTGAAGTTGGAGCAATGAGATAGCCTAAAATGAAATCTTCGTAGGAGTGGCATAGGCTACACCGACGGTGAGCTCAACAGGGGTGTAAATTTGTCAGAGATCTCATCAAGGAGAATCTCTTAATCTAGATCGTCCGATTAAAATAACGGATAGTAAATCTCAACCACAAGATTTGAATAAGATAGTCAACTAATGACGTCATGCTGACGTCAGCGGCCATCATGCACTTTTTGTTGTCGATCTTTGATTGGTTGCTTTTCTGGATTTTAAGGGAGCTTGTCTCCCACTCACAAAAGTGAAAGGCTTGTCGACCATTGGATCCGAATCCTCAATGATGGCTTTAATCAGATCTCATGAGATCCTTAAGATTGGAATCTTTTTTAGACCTACTATGCATGCGCAAAACACCACAACATACCTTGATAAGGTGTAGTGCCAATGCATCAAGGATTATGCATCTAACCAATCAAATCCTACGCGCAAGCATCTATCTCGTCCATGTCAGTGCAAAATCTCAGTAGCCTTTGGATGGGCATCAAACCTACGTGGTCGAATCTGGACCATCCATTTCACTTCCCATTACTCCTCTTTATTACAATCAAGCCCCTGCCTCCATATATTTCAATGCTTAAAGACCCCCTGCAACTTAGACCTTCAAAATCTTGAAATTACATAAAATCCCTTCAAATTTCAAAAATAAATTCCAAAAAATCCACCTAACACCGAGAGCAACTGATGGATTTTCGAACCGACTTTATGGAAACACTTATAACTTTTTTATACGATATCCGATCGAGATGAAACGAAGTGCATTGGAACTGTAACTGGACAGTCTATGAATTTTCAGAAGACTCAATCATCTGACTCAACAATGTAAAAAGACCAAAATACCCCTAGACCTTTCCAATGACGTATCTTTCTCATACGGAATCAGAACGCTATGAAATCAGAACCATTGGAAAGATTGATTTTTTCAGATTGTTACATGGAGAATAGTTCCTTTAAAAAATTCATCTTCAATGCCAAAACTTCCTCGATTGCCACAAATGCCGAATCTCTTCATACGATCGAATGCGTAAAAATCGATGCATCGACTATATAAATTACAATATAAATTTTTTATGAAGAAATGATCTTCTAAAAATGTCATTTTTACTATCGAAAATGCCCCCGATTGTAAATAGGCTAATTTTACCAGTTTTGACCTAAAAACCCGCACCACATACTAAGGATGTATGAAACGATTCCATGTATACCAAGGAGTTCTGTTATCTCATAGGTGACACTAGACACTATCATGTCATCATTTTCATCCACGCCACCCAAACTGGCCACGTCATCATCGTCACGTGGCCGAGTTGCCAACAAGGACAACCATAAAACAACAAGCTTAACATTTGTGATCCTTTGTAGGGAAGAAAAACAACAAATAAATAAATGGATCAATCCATCCAAACCCTAAGCTCGACGGAGTTAGGCCTAAGCGTGAACCTCGAAGGGTTGGGTTTGGGGACCTAGGGTTGGGTTGGATTTTAAGAAATCGCCCAATCTGTCCTATTTCTCCCCATCGTTAGGCTCTCAAGGGTTTCTTTATTACGATGATAGGAAATTCGTGAAATTGTTCGTATTTTTCTAAGTTTATGGATTTTTCTTTCAAAGTAAGCAATTAAAAAAAAATTACGATGCTTCCTTTAATGTTTGACCTAATAACATCCATTCCTCGCTTGATTTATTATGTTTTGGTCCATGAAACGATCACCTTGAGTGAGGTGTTAGTTTTTGAAATGAAATGATTATTTTACCTTTCTTACACCTTGAATTAAAACATCTTAAATCTAAAGGCTATTTTACCTTATTCATCTTCAACCTCAAATCCCCAAATTCCAATCTTCACCAATGGGTTGTAAGGCACAACCAAACCCCAGAACTAGTATCTTCCAACAGAATTGGTATGGGTGACACGTCTATTCGCTTGTCAAATCTCTCCCATTCGGTATTTTAGAACCAAAGGCGATTCTACAAAAGTGCATTGCACAAGTTTAGGTTTGCGGTTTTAGGTTTAGGTTCTAGGTTTAGGTTTGGGGTTTTGAGTTTGGGGATTGGGGTTTGGGGTTT
>JAJSZK010000408.1:0-14762 GCA_022985045.1 Macadamia tetraphylla | reverse complement strand
TTTAATGATTGTAAAATACCTATTTTACCCCCAAATTAAAGAATAAAAACTAAAAAGTAAAGACATGTTCACATTTTAAATAATGGTTATATTTGGTATCATTTATTGATTTATTGTCTTTTTTTGGGCTTGCATGAGTGGCCCGGAATATAATAGCACATTTAAAGGGCCCCTTTAAAAACCGGTTAAAGCCGTTTAACATTAAACATGTCGTAGCGGTTAAGGCCCGACTAAAGCCGATTAAGGTAGCTCAATTATACCCAAGACCAGCCGAATATAAAGTGTACCATGCCCTCAATAACTAAGCCCGATTAGTTAAATGGGCGGACACGTGTAGCCTTTGAAAGTCTTCAACCCATTAAGCCGCCAAACCGAATGGGCCGGCCAGATTGACCCCCTAACTAACACCTCTCTCTCTCTCTCTCTCTCTCTCCATAACTATCTAAGATAAAAGAGACTATTTTTTTAAAATGCATATATACATTAGGAATGATTAATCCTGTACGTAGCGGTAGCATGCCCCACAACCAATACCTCTCTCTCTCTCTCTCTCTCTCTCTAGAGGAGTCACTCTTTTACATATAGGGCTCTTCCTTGTTCTTTTAAATATCCAAATTATTAAAGAATTTGATTTTCTTAACCATTATAAATCCAATGGTTTAAAGTATTGCTTCATATTTGACAAACATTAACTACATTTCTAGTTTTCTATCACCAAAAAAAAACCCAAACTTCCTTGTGGCGTCTATTGCTTCGTAAAATAGCTTATGTCACTACCACTATTAGTTAAAATGCATTTTAAACGCGTTTAAAATGTATTTCCGTTTTTCGTTTAAAACGCTTTTTCCGTATGCTATTATAAAATCGGAAAAAGGAAACGGCAAAAGAATCCGTTTAAATGCGTTTTAAACGGCCGTTTTAAACGCGTATCCATTTTTTAAGGGTAAAATAGGAATTTTATTAAAAAAATTAATTAATTTAAAAAAAAAAACCTATTAGTAAAATTGAAGAGTGAAGACAATATGGTACTTGGTTTTTGGTTTTTAACTTCCATACTATCTATAGGAAAAAAATCTCATCTTCTTATAGCCCATTGAGTAAGAAGAAGCTAAAGCTAGCAACATCTTATTTTCTTGTAGCCCATTGGGCTATTTTATCTTGGGACTCCTAGAGCTTTTGGAACATTAGATGCATGTATACAGGTAATAATCTCTCAAAGTGCATGAGTATACTACCGTTTTTTTTTTAAAACTACACGTTTAATATTCTTACCGTTTGTTTTCGTCCGTTTGCTATTCCCTGTTTTTTTTACAGTACCGTTCATCATTTTTATCTGTTTAAAACCCGTACCGTACGTTTCTATTTTTTTACCGTTCCCGTTTTAACTAACAGTAGTCACTATTGGTGTGAAAAACCAAACCAACTTTTATTAGGATCTTGATCCCTCTCCAAAACTTAAATGCAGCTCAAACTTTTGTGAAATTGCAAAATTTTAAGAAAACTGAATTATGTAGGCAGGTTGTTGAATTTGTAAGCCTTATAACTTTGGACATATTTTTGTCCCACTTAACATATTCAACTTTAGTTGTTTAATTTAACAATTTAACCAGTGAGATGGATGAGACTCTTTTTTTCGTTAGAAGATTCAAAATATATTAATGAGAAAAAATATGATACAGATGAAGAATGAACCAACAAGGAAATAGGAAAGGAACCTTACACGATAGTCCCACCTTCGGCATTTCCATCAACAGGAAAATCACATGAAGGAACCAAACCCAGCAAAGAAATAAAAGGGACTGGTTACATGAATCTATATTTGGGACGTTTGTTAGCGTCCATCTCGATTCCATAGACATCAAAGGGGCCACTAAGTCCTTTGGATCGAAGCATCAAGTTTTGCCATCGTTTTCACGAGAAAATTAGAAACTTAGTTAACCCCCCGATGGAAGTGAGTAATCTTCAATCAATGAGACTCTCTTACAAATCTAACTTTGGTTAGATTTTCATTAAAACCAATCTATGGTTGGACCAAGTTAGTATAAACCCAACCTCCAAAATGGATAGATAGCTTGTGCTTGGACAATTATTGTGATTGAGACTTAAAGAAAAAAAAGAAGGAAAAAAGTAAAGGGAAATCAATGTCATACAGGGTTTTAAAGATTGGGAATCAAATCGATGAATCGGCCTTCACCAACCCAGCCTATTCTAGCTTATTCCCAAGGATTAAAGTATCGGTATCGGTCACCGTATCGGTCGACCAAAATTAAGATACGTATCGGAGGGTATCGTATCGTATCGGAGATACACTAAGATACGCTAAAGATACACACATAAATGGATAGGAAACATTTTTTTAAACACTTTTGCATAAAGAATTTGTTAAAAAAAGCTATTGATAACATGTATTATGCATAAACACTAAATTGAGGGTATCGTACTAAGAATTCAAGGTTTGTAGTTGTCCCATAAATGTAAAATCATTGTTTTCAACCTTGATTTTTACTTTAGTTAGAGAGAAATATGGCTGATAACAACTTTGGAACAAAAACCCTTCAAAAAATCGTGTTTTTCTGAAAAATTACCCATCTTGGCCATTATATGACCGTAGCGCACTGTATCGGTACATACCGATACTCACCGATACGAATCGATATATATATATATCGATACTCACCGATACGTGCCGATATATACCGATACGTACCGATCGAGATATACCAATACTCATCGATACGTACCAATACATACCAAAACGTATATTTTACCACAATTTTATATTTTTCATAGAGTCGTATCAAGGCATATCGTATCGTATCTTATCGATGTGTATTGGTGGTGTATTGATGCATATCGGTATGTATTGTAGGATATATATCGATACGAAAGGATTTTAAAAATTTCATGTATCGTATCGGTGTGTATCGTATCGATCGGCTAAATTTAAGATACGTATCGAAGGGTATCGTATCGGTATCGGAGATACTTAAAACCATGTTCCTACCAATGCTATCATATTTCAGTCGATTCTGGCCGATTTTAATCGATAGAATCAGAATACGCGGCCCGATTTGACCCCGGATTCTTTTTTTTTTTTATAACCTTGATAGAATGGGTAACTTGAAACCCAAACAAGCCTAAGAACCCCAGATATCTAAAGAAAACTGAAAATCAAGTATTCATATTTAGATGATGCAATTGTGGTAGAGGAAATCAGGTTAAGGTTTTGAAACCCAGAATCAAGTCCTGTAAATTCTAATTTGAATCAAATAATGTTAGAAAATGTTTAATATTAGCTATTGCTCAAGTACATCCAATTAAATTTAGCAAATTCCAAGAAACTCTTTACTTCCTTGTTCTGCATTCTTTTTGCAAGTTCCCAGTCATGTTATCATTGCTTGCTCTAATTTATATGCTTAAGTTGAGTCTGCTACCAGCCTACCACAATAGAATAACAGAACTTGGCTTCAATGGTTCTGACATACCTCATATTCCAGCCTCACCTGGACTGAGTAAAGAGCAACATCCATTCACTCACTACCATAAGTATCATTAGGCCTTAATTGAAAATCATCGCTCCATTTGCTCTAATTATAAAACATCCACTGAAATTCCCTTCAAAGGTGATAGTCACCAAGCTGCATAATCTAACTTCACTTTCCGACAATGCCTAATGGGAGAAAATTAATGATGTGAAATGATTTAGAAAGCAACTGCAAATTTTCTAGTAAATATATAATTAGGAGAAAAAGAAAGAGATTAATGTTGTCATTTCTAAATCATTGGAATTCGACATAACAATAAAAAATCAAGCCTCTGATATTAGTTTCAATTGGCAACAAGAACGATTTTCAACATACCCATTTAACATTCATCAAAAAAATAAAAAGCATATACATTTGAACACAGATACAACTAATGCTAAGACAAACTAAAAAAAAAAAAAAAATCCAAAACATAAGGGAGGCTTCAACTGAGCTCAAGTGTTCATCAAACTTGAATCACCTAATCAAATTTTAGAGTTTAAGTACACAATTTTCGCTTGTGGTGAAGCCCTTTTGAATTGAACCAACTGTTTTAACAATGCTAATACTCCAATGCCAACTTTTCTAGAAGTGATATTCATTCTCTCAAGCATTGACGAATTGGTAAGGATAAATTTAATGAGTACCAACTCAATTTTCGTGCCAAAAAGTCTAGAAATCTTTACAACCCGGAGTTTGTTCAATGTAGACTCTCATTGAACCTTTGCTTCTTGTAGATCCATGACAACAAGAATCGCATTTACACTATTATGCTAGATCTGAAAAATTGAAAAGGTTAGTGAGAGAAAAGAACAATAGGAAAGGCAAAGGGAAAGAGGATTGTGCTAGTTACCATAAATTCAAGAACTTGCAAATTAGGGGAGCTACTAAGTAAAGATATAGCACCTAAAATATCATTCATATCACCTGTGTTTAATGTGAGGCAGATGTTCTTCAAATGATTGTAAGTAAAAGGAAGCCTCCTTTGCTACATCTCCAACGTCTAAGGACTGCACTAACATGCAAAAAAAAGGTAAACATAAAAAATTAAATGACATTTAGTGAGTAAATATGAAAATTACAAAGTTATATCACCTGTAGAAACCGGCCTCCCAAGTAAAACTTTTGAATATTGAGTAGAGAGCAAAAAAAGTTGCTAAAATTACAGGTTCTCCATTGGTCAGGATGAGCAGTAGTAGTTGTGTAATAACTTGCAAAACCTAAATGTCTCATATCTTTGAGATATATACCAATTACTTTTCCAGAGATCAGCAATTACTTGAATTTTAGATTGCTAAGTTCAATATGACTAGGACTGTCAATATCTATCAATGTCATTATTGTTAAGACTCTTATGTGGGCTTAACTGACACTGATTGACCAATTGGGCCCAAAAGGTTAAAGACCCACTTTGATTAGGAAATTCCTAGCCCTTTCTATTGTGTGAATAGAATAGGGCTTTAGGGATTTTATTATAAATTAAACACTGATGGTCCCTGCAGCCTTTATTTGTACAATTATTTGTTTATGGAGCACTGCTTTTTCAAAAGAGCAAATGCAGAGATAAAGAGAAAACTTTAGAGTAAGAGGCTGCAGAAGATCTCGGTAAAAAGACTCCTATTGCGTGGTTCTTCATCACAGTTCTTGAGGCAAACTTCAATCTTGGTTTAAGGACTCCACTCATGCTCAATAGGTTTGCGATAAATCTATTTTATAATTCATTCTTGTATTCTATATACTATGGGGTTATTCATATGATTCTATGATTTGAAATCTCTAGCAATTGATATCATATCCAACCCTATAATGCCAAAATCAAGAAAAATTAATTTTAAAACGTTTTTTTATGAGGTTTGGGTTCTAATTCATGGAAAAATCCGTTTTACCTTCGTCAAACAGTCTCGGATGGGAAAAATTTCTTCAGGAAAGCTTGAGAGGACGTGAAGATGATGCGACGGTCGACGACCGACGAAGACAAAAAAAAGGTGATGGGTTATCGCTGAGTCAACTCGGTAGGATTTTCGAGTTAATCTGACGAACCCGTGAGTCAACCCAGAACCAGGTCTTTTGACCTGGTCAGAGTTTAACTGAGTCAGTTGACCGTTGATCGGGTTATTGACCAACCCGACCCGAAAACGATTAATGTTGTCATTTTCAAATCATTGGAATCCGACAGAACAATGAAAAATCAAGTCTCTGATACTAGTTTCAATTGACAGCAAAAACGATTTTCAACATAACCATTTAACATCCATCCAATAAAACAAAAACATACAGATTTGAACACAGATGCAACTAATGCAAGAAAAACTTTAAAAAAAATCCCAAGAACATAAGGGGGCTTCAACCGAGCTCAATGTAGATTCCCACTGATCATTTGATTCTTATAGATCCATGACATGAAGAATTGCATTTAAACTATTATACCAGATGCAAAGAATTGAAAAAGTTAGTGAGAGGAAAGAATATAGGAAAGGTAAAAGGAAAAAAGATTGTGCTAGTTACCAAAAATTCAAGAACTTACAAATTAGGGAAGCTACTAAATAAAGACAACAATTAAACACTGATGGTCTCTGTAACCATTATTTGCACAATTATTTGTTTAGGGAGCACTGCTTTCTCAAAAGAACAAGTGTAGTGATAGAGAGAAAACCTCAGAGTAAGAGGCTGCAGAAGATCTCAGTAGAATGACTCATATTGCGTGGTTCTTCATCACAGTTCATGAGGTAAACTTCAATCTTGGTTTAGGGATTCCACTCACGCTCAATAGGTTTGCGATAAATCTTTTTTATAATCCATTCTTATATTCTATATACTATGAGGTTATTCATTTGATTCTATGATTTGAAATCCCTAACAATTGGTATCAGAGCCAACCATATGGTGCTAAACTCAAGAAAAATTAATTTTAAAATATTTTTTTAATGATGTTTGGGTTCCAATTCATAGAAAAAACCATTTTACCTTCGCAAACAGTCCCAGATGGAAAATATTTCTTCAAGAAAGTAGGGCGTGAAGATGATGTATTGTGGGTGATCGTCGACGATGGCGAAGGCCAAAGGTAGGGTTTTCAAGTTAACTCGGCATATCAGTGAGTCTACCCAGAACCAAGTCTTTTGACCCAATCAAAGTTTGACCCAGTCAATTGACCGTTGATTCGGTTATTGACCAACCTGACCCAAAAATAATTGATTTTGTCATTTTCAAATCATTAGAATCTGACAGAACAATAAAAAATCAAGCCTCTAATAGTAGTTTCAATTGGCAACAAGAACGCTTTTCAACATACCAATTTAACAACCATCCAATAAAACAGAAACATACACATTTGAAGAGAGATGCAACTAATGAAAGAAAAACTTAAAAAAAATTCCAAAAACATAATGGGGGCTTCAACGGAGTTTAATGTAGACTCCTACTGATCATTTGATTCTTGCAGATCCGTGACAGGAAGAATCACATTTAAACTATTATGCCAGATCTAGAGAATTGAAAAAGTTAGTAAGAGAAAAAAATATAGAAAAGGCAAAAGGAAAGATGATTGTGCTAGTTACTAAAAATTCAAGAATTTACAAATTAGGGGAGTTACTAAGTAAAGATATAGCAACTAAACACTGATGGTCCCTACAATCATTCCTTGCACAATTATTTGTTTAGGGAGCACTGCTTTCTCAAAAGAGCAAGTGCAAAGATAGAGAGAAAACTCAGAGTAAGAGCCTGCAGAAGATCTCATTAGAAGGATTCCTATTGCGCTATTATTCATCACATTTCGTGAGGCAAAGTTCAATCTTGGTTCGATGATGATAAATCTCTTTTATTATTCGTTCTTGTATTCTATATACTACGGGGTTATTCATATGATTCTACGGTTTGAAATCCCTTATAATTAGTATCAGAGCCAACCTTATGGTGCTAAAATAATGAAAAATTAAATTTAAAAAATATTTTTTAATGAGGTTTGAATTTCAATTCATGAAAAACGTCATTTTACCATATTCAAATAGTCTTGGATGGGAAATTTTTTTTCATAAAGTTGTAGAAGACGAAAAGATGATCCGACGATAGGAGGCACGTCAATGGCCGATGAAGGAAAACAAAAAAAGGTGATAGGTTATTGTCAAGTTAACTCAGTAGGGTTTTTAAGTTAGCCCGATAAACCAATGAGTCAACCCAGAACTAGGTCTTTTGACCTAGTCAAAGTTTGACTGAGTCAGTTGACCATTGATCTGGTCATTGACCAACCTAATAAGTACTATTTATACTTAGAGAATATCTAGTAACCATATGGGTGGGTCACTCAGGTGGGCAGGTTCACCCACCTGTTGGTCAAAACTTAGCCAACCAATTGAGATTTCGATGGAATTCGACTCTCGACATGTATCTCACTCTCGGTACGGGATATATAATGTGTGTACACTTTAGGATACGACTACGTACTAGCATTACCCGTACATGACATTATGATACGTGCATGTACACGGCTTAGGTACACCCATCTCCTCTGGCACTGACTCGGACTTTTTTGGCCAACCTGTGTTTAAAGTCACCCTTGTCATTATGGTCCATAAGGAACCCACCTTAATCCTCTCTAGTTCGGGTCCTGCATGGTTAAACCGGGTCAACCGTGTAATTAAACCAGGTTTTAAAAGTAGGGTATCACATTTATCCCCCCCTTTTTGAAAATTTCGTCATCAAAATTGATGTACCTGGTTGCTCGAAAAGATGAGGGTACTTGGCTTGGATTTCATCCTCTTTCTCCCAAGATGCTTCTTCAAGTGAATGATTAGCCCATCGCACCTTTATGAAGGAAATGGAGCGGCTGCGAAGGGTTTTCACTTTTCGGTCCAAGATTTCAGCTGGCTATTCTTTATAGGTCATATCAGCTTTTAGATATTCTGGTTCCACGGGTAATACATGTGATGGATCGTGAACGTATCGCTTCAGCATGGATACATGGAATACATTATGAACATTTCCAAGCGAAGGTGGAAGAGCAAGCATGTAGGCTACTGAGCCAACCCGAGTTAAAATCTCAAATGGGCCAATGTATATTGAGCTCAACTTACCCTTTCTATAGAATCTATACAACCCTTTAGTATGAGAAATCTTGAGAAACACCTTTTCTCCTACTTGAAACTCAATGTCTTTCCTGCGGGTGTCTACATAACTCTTTTGACGTGACTGAGCTGCCTTAATCCTTTCTTGAATAACATCGACCTTGTCACATGTCATCTATATCATTTCGGGTCCTAACATTCAGCGTTCACCTACCTCATTCCAATACAGAGGAGTTCTACACTTCCTACCATATAATGCTTCATATGGAGCCATCCCAATTGTAGCTTGATAACTGTTGTTAGAGGCAAACTCCATAAGGGGTATATATTCTTCCCAACTACCACACATTTCTATTGCACATGCCCTAAGTATGTCTTCTAATATCTGTATGGTTCGCTCTGACTGACCATCAGTCTGTGGGTGGAAAGCAGTGCTCAAGTTCAATTATGATACTAAAGCATGCTGAAATTTTTTTTAAAATCTGGAAGTGAACCTTGGGTCCCTATCTGATATAATGCTCACTGACACTCTATGCAAGCGCACTATGTTATCCATATAAAGTTGTGCTAACTTGGCCATAGAGAATTTGGTCTTGATGAAAAAAAAAACGGTCTTAGTAAGCCGATCAACTATCACCCAAATCGCATCTATCCCCTTAGGTGTGCATGGTAGTCCGGTGACAATGTCCATCGTAATCCTATCTCACTTCCAGTCTGGTACTGGGAGTGGCTGAAGAGTACCATAAGGTCGATGCCTCTTAGCTTTTACTTTTTGATATGTAAGACAAGTCGCCACATATAGGGCTATTGTGATTCTCATGCTTGACCACCAGTAGTTTTGTTTAAGGTCCTTATACATCTTTGTACTTTTTGGGTGAAGTGAGTACTCAGAGCTATGTGCTTCCTGCACTATCTTGTCTTATATCTCCAAATCATCGGCACACAACCTACCTCGAAACAATAGTGCCCCGTCACTAGCTAAGCAATCGGGGTCATTCATTGTTTGCTCTTGAATCTTAATTCGATCCGTTGCTTTGGGATCCAAGGTTGTTTCATTATCACCTTTTGCCTAATAGATGGATGCACGGAGGCGCCAAGGATCTGTTAACCATTTAATGTTTTCTAGTTGATGTTCAAGCTCTAAGGTTGCTCCTTCATATAAGAGGTTTCATCCATTAGCCGCCTCTTATCTTTGGGAACGCTAAGTGTGAAGTAACACAGTCTATGCCTTGACTCAACTCCCACTACATTAGCCTTGCCGGATGATCTTGAATGTCACAGTCATAATCTTTCATGAGCTCGAGCCATCTCCCTGCCTCATATTCAAATCTCTTTGGGTGAAAAAAGTACTTAAGGCTTTTGTGATCCTTATATCTGCACTTCTCCCCATACAAATAATGTCGCCAAATCTTTAGGGCAAAAATTGGGCTAGTTCCAAGTCATGAGTGGGGTAGTTCTTCTCATATTCCTTTAGTTGTCGGGATGCAATACTATCACCTTACCATGTTGCATGAGAACAACCCAACCCGACCTTAGAAGCATCAGTCTGTTTCATTCCCTGTGCCTTTAGGGATGGTCAACATAGGGGCTGACACCAATTGTTTCTTCAATTCTTGAAAACTTTTCTCACATTCCTCTGTCCATTCAAATTTTACACCCTTTTTGGTTAACTTAGACATTGGTGCTGAGATTTGAGCAAAATTCTCAATGAAGCGCCAGTAGTACCCAGCTAAACCCAAGAAACTTCTAATTTCTATAACGTTCTTAGGGCTTTCCCACTCTACTACTGCTTTCACCTTATCGGGATCCACCTCGATTCTATCTTTGGACACTACGTGTAATATCCCGCTTCTTAAACCCGGCTGATTTGCGGTTGAACCGGTTTAACCATCATCCAGCCGAGGATGTTAGGCGGGTTCCTTATGGGCTATGATGGCACGGGTGACCTTAAACACCCGGTGGGACAAGTCCGACCGTGCGGAAAGGGGGAGTGCCCAAACCGTTCGTGCACCTATCATAAGGCTATTACGGATGAAGCAATTATTCGTTTTTAGGATATACGTGGCTACAATGTATGCAGGGTGGGGTTTGAGCCGGGCAGGGTCAAAATCCCAAGTTTTGACTCTCGGTGGGTATGACGGTGGGTACCCACCCACAGTGACCCATCCGACCTATTCATTAAGTAGGAATAGTATATAAAGCTTTATGACTTATTTTCTTTCCATTTATTACCCTCGTCGTTTGGTGAGAAAAGTAAAGAGGAGAGAAAAAAAAGGAAGAAGAAGGAAGAGGAAGAAAGGAAGGATTTTAGTGGCGCTGGCTCGATCTTGCCATTCGGTCGGAGAGCAATCTTCAACTCGAGATCTGATTGGGGTAAGAAAAGTTGGATTTTGAACATTAACCATACCCGCTTTAAACCCTTGATTCGAGTATGGTTTCTTAAGATCTTTAAACACCCTTTGAAATGATGAATCTAAGGTTTAATAGATGATTTATGTGTTGATCTTGAAGGATTTGAAGAGATATTGACAAGGTAGAAGGAGCATTGTGAGTTGGAAGTGATTTGGAGGGTTTGAAGTCATTCTTGAGCAAAGAAGGTAAGATGGTTTCCCTCACTTGAATCTAACTTAAATCTAAGCTAGAACCATCCTATAGGACTCTAAAGGTGTGAAGAATGGGTTGAAAAAGCCCTATTTGGGTCCCCAAGGAATGGAGGAAGTTGAAAGAAAGCGGGGTTTTCCCCAAAACCGGTGGTAGGACGTGGGTAGACCACCACGAGACACCCCACAGAGGACAGAAGGGTTACGCCAAACCGGCGGGTAGGACCGGTATAAACCGGCGAGAGGACCAGAAGGGTTCTGCATTCATATAACTATATCTAATCTAGTCATGTCATCACGAATATGCTATATAGATTAGTCATTTCACACTTTGATGTGCATATATGCTATGTTTACTTTTCAAATGCAAATTGAATGAGATGTTATATGTTGAATGTGGACATCATGTTGCATAATGCATTGATAGACTAGATCTGGTTTCCTTGGAAGCGAATGCATTGGTGGCCCGTGGTATGGGACACGGGGCACTATCATCGTACTACATATAGGAGCATGCGGTATTAGGATTTCACCATCCGTCTCGACCCTTCCCAGGGGTTGAGGTGTTGGGTTGCCATTTGGGGAAGCGAGGTGCGGTTGTCGGACCTTTGGCGGTTAGGCATTACGCCCGGGAGTCGTGTGGGAGCAACCCGGTGGTATTTCAAGAGGCCAATCGTCTTTTTAAATTCTTGGGTCGGCCTTGTCATTTAAATTTATTTACATTTCTGTTGAGAGGATTGGGGCATTGTCTTTATTTTTGAGTACTCACGGTGGGCCTTCTCCAACACCCTATGGGCGTTCGCGGGGGAGTTAGCGGCTCGTGGAGTATCCGCGCCTTGTGGTTGTAGTAGCACTAAAACCAAAGACTTAGTAATGTTGATTAGGTGTATGTGATTTAAAATGACTTGCATGGCATGTAGTGCATATGATGTGTTGTGATGTGTGGGTTTGCTGGTCCACCTCTCTACTTTTGAGCTAGTGAGCTCATTCCACTATCCCCCCTTTTAGATGATTTTCGGTCATGCATCAGGAGCATGGGGTGGGTCCCGTCGAGTTTCGGGAGGGTGGGGAGAGGAGTTTGAGCCGGCGTGGGCTGCGTGTGAGGTTTTCTTGAGGCAGATTCGAGGCGGCGAGCTCGCCTTGAACGAGGCAGTGTGTACTTGATTTTGATGATTTTCGTAATATTGATATTTGAACTTTATTCTTTTTGTGTATATATTATGCCTTGCCCAAATGTATATAATTATGGTATCATCATTTGGGTATCAAGTATATGGGAATTATTCTGATAAAACTTAGTCTTCCGTCGATGAATTGATGTTAGTGTGTGTATCTTTGTGGTGGAATCGATGTCGATGATCTGGCGGGTTTGGGTTAACCGGTGTTAACTTCGTCACCGCTCGGTTAAAGGTGACGGGGTGTGACAAGCGGTGGTATCAGGCGTGATGCTCCTTCCTCCTGACATACCATTAGAATCCGTAGATTCTATAATAGGAAAAAGGGGTTGGTAAAGATAAAAGCTTTAAAGATTTAAAAGTCAAAGAAAGAAAGTACAAAAGTGGGGTTATATTATAAGTTGCATTCATGGCATGCGTGAGTGTAGATAAAAGGAAATTAGATTGGAACTATGACCTATAAAGTACTATTTGACGAAATTTGGACATAACGGCATAAAGTGGGATTTCAAAAATTTTACAAAAAACCCGATAAACAACGGATAATAATATAACCAAGAACGAGATAGAAAAAATCACATCACCACAAAACCACACGGTATTCCAATAGAAAACACCACCATAATCCATTATCCAAAATATTTTATTCCATAAATGAAATCAAGTTACATTGCAATTACAAGGAATGAGATAAATAAATACACAATGTCTAAAAAAAGAGAAAATGGATAAACACTAGTGTGGGCAACCCCCCTCAGGTTCGTCATTTCGATGATCACCACGTTCGCCGGGGCTGGAGTTACGTTGAAGTGATGATGTAATTCGAACCTCGTGTTCACCAAACCTCCCTCCGAAGCCGGCCAACTGCTTGAGATAGCGGTGACATTCCAAGTCTGACCCGACCTACGGAAGGAATCCTCCAAGGTGTGCCGGAGGAATCTCTCTCCGCCTCAATAACCAGCCCACCCAAGGCCGCATGGAGGCTTCCTGTCCTCATAGTCGTAGTCACCCTCCCGGTGGTGGGGCTCCATATGGTGGGGCTGCAGCTCGGAAGAACTAGGACCCGGACCTCTCGACTCGAGGTGCCTCCTCGGGAATGCCACCGCCCCGGCTCCTCCTCCTCGTCTGAGGGCGTAGTCCTCATCCTCCTCCTTGGACTCCTCCTCCATGGGGACATCCACCATGGGGCAGCCCTCCACCCCTACCTCTCAGGCTCCCGATCTAGGAGGTGAATCCATGAGGGGTATGGAGACCCATCTTCAAGATTGCTCAGATTGAACCTATCGACGGAGTTTTCCCTCCTCTCCGCTCGATTCACCCCAAAGAACTCGAAGATCTGGTGAGGATCCCGTGGGGAATCCTCCGTCCTCGGGGTGGGAAGCATGGTGCTCCATCGCTCCGAGGATGATATAGGGAAGGCACAAGTGCTCCCCGCCTCCCTCGGACGTGAAGATGCAAAATGCTATGAAAACCGCCATGAAACCTACAGTTCCGATGACCTCCCGGGGGCGGTTGAAGCTGGATCAAGCCCGGGAAGGCGGACCTCGGGGAAGAAAGATGTCTCGGACTCCGGACGGCCAGGCTGCCCCCAGATGGTCTCGTAGATGAAGTCCGTCTCCATGCTCATGAGCGGTCCACGAGGCCTACTCACAGGGGGGTGTATCGGTGTCCACTTGATATCCAATATGCTAGCCAAGGTGCCTACCGTCGGTGGATATCCCTCCCTTCACCAAGGCTGCTGGGTGAATTCCCGTCTTGATATGACACTTCGGGTTGCAATAAAACCGGCCTTTGCTTTCGTACGTCGGTCCACTGAAGAATAGAGTCCCAGCCCAATCTTTGAGAACCTCTCTGGGGGCCTTGTGGAAGTCCTCGACTACAGGTCTTTTCCATCAACGGCCCCTTGAGAAAGTTAGGCCGGTTAGGCTGCGCCTTTGCACTAGTGAAGTGCTCCTCATCGTTTGAAGTTGGGGGCGGTCTGGTCTCACTGCGATGAGTGAAGTCTGGTCTCCGCACTTTTCCGCTTAAAGGGTGGTTTCGCGGTGGGAAGATGGCCCTTTGGGTGAGAGAAGACATTCGGCAATAAGGAAAGAAAGATGGGTTAGTCTGACAAGAAAGGGAAGCATTAAAGAAGGAAAGCCAAAATCAATTTATGCAAGAGCGGAGCGGCAATGATCTAGAAATGATAGAAAACTTATGACATGAAACATGGTAGATGATAACGCATGGGCGTGCCAAAAGATAAAATGACGACAAGGCGGCAAAAGCAATAGGCATGAATGAAATGGGGAATTCAAGTCCATTGTGCAATTGGAATAGAATGGAGGAAAGCTTGAAATCCTAGGTCTAGAATGAAATGCCATAGCAATGGGATGTTGAAAATGCAAGAACATACCCCAAATAGAG
>JAJSZK010000407.1:0-11579 GCA_022985045.1 Macadamia tetraphylla | reverse complement strand
AAAAGTGTCATAAATGAGAAAAGAAAAGAAAATCATAAATGCTATATATACTCTTAAAAACTAAGTAATTCAATGGGTTGGTCACTCGTGGGTGGTCATACCACCGTCTCCCACACCGAGGGCCAAAACTTGGATTTTAATGCATGGGCCCTGGACCGAATCTCACTCTTGGCATACGATGTAATATACGATATGCTTTAATATACGGCTATACTCTTTATCCGACATGGCCCTATGATAGGTGCATGTACACGGCTTGGGTACACCCGTCTTTCCGCATCGGCTCGGACTTGTCGCCACCGTGTTTAAGGTCACCTTACCATCATAGTCCATCGTGAACCCGCCTAACTCTCTCCGTTCGGGTCCCGCATGGTTAAATCGGGTCAACCTTTAATCGACCGGGTTTAAGAAGTAGGGTATTACATTTACCCCCTTCTCAAAATTTCGCCCTCAAATTGGCGTACTGGTTGTTCAAAGAGATGAGGGTACTTGGCTTGGATTTCATCCTCTTTCTCCCAAGATGCTTCTTCAAGTGAATGATTAGCCCATCGCACCTTTACATTGAAATGGAGCGGTTATAAGGGTCTTCACCTTTGGGTCCAAAATTTCAGCCGCGCTCAGATAGGTCATGTCACTTCTAGGTATTCCGGTTCCACGGGTAATACATGAGAGGGATCATGAACATATCGTCAAAGATGGATACGTGGAATACATTATGAACATCCCCGAGTGAAGGTGGCAGCAAGCATGTAGGCTAATGAGCCAACCCGGCTAAGATCTCAAATGGTCCAATGTATCTTAGGCTCAACTTCCCCTTCTCGTGAAACCTTTGCAACCCTTTAGTAGGAGAGATCTTGAGAAATACCTTTCCTCCGGCTGAAATTCAATATCTTTTCTATGGTGTCTCAGATAGCTCTTTTGACGGATCGAGCTGCTTTAATCCGCCTCAATAACGCCGACCTTGTCACAAGTCATCTCAGATTATTTCAGGTCCTAACATTCGTCGCTCACCTACCTCATCCCAATACAAAGGAGTTCTCACTTCCGCCATATAACGCCTACACGGAGCCATCCCAATTGTAGCTTGGTAACTATTGTTATAGGAAGACTCCATAAGGGGTATATATTCTTCCCAACTACCCCACATTTCCATTGTACATGCCCCGAGCATGTCTTCTAATATCTAGATGGTTCGCCTCCACCACCATCACCTGGGTGAAAAGCAGACTCAAATTCAACTGTGATCCCAAGGTACGCTGAAACTTTTCCAAAATCTAGAAGTGAACCTTGGGTCCCTATCTCGACACAATGCTCACGGCACTCCATGCAAGCACACTATGTTATCCATGTAAAGTTGTGCTAGTTTGGCCATAGAGAACTTGGTCTTAATGGGAATAAATGAGTAGCCTTAGTAAGTCGATCAACGATCACCCATATTGGCCCATCCCTTAGGTGTACATGGTAGCCCCAAATGACGAAGTCCATTGTAATCCTTTCCCACTTCCATTCTGGTACTGGGAGTGGCTGAAGAGCACCATAAGGTTGATGCCTTACAGCTTTTACTTTTTGGCATGTGAGACAAGTCGCCACATACAGAGCTATTGTGACTTTCATGCTTGGCCACCAGTAATTTTGTTTGAGGTCTTGTACATCTTTGTACTTCCCGGTGGAGTGAGTACTCGGAGCTATGTGCCTCTCGCACTAGCTTGTCTTGTATATCCAAATCATTGGGTACACACAATCTGCCTCGAAACATCAATGCCCCATCACCGGCTAAAACAAAATCTAGGTTGTTCATTGTTTGATCTTGAACCTTAACTCTGATCCGCTGCAATTCAGGATCCAAAGGTTGTTTCATTATTACCTCTTGCCTAATAGCCGGATGCACCAGAGTCATTATGATACAACAACCTTTTAAAGGGTTTTTCCCGTTGACGCTCCAATTCTAAGGTTGCTCCTTCATATAAGAGAGCTTCTTCCATTAGCGCCGCTTGTATAAGTGGTGGGTTGATGCTAACATGAGAGTGACACAGCCTATGCCTTCCGACTCAACGATCTGCACTACATTAGCTTTGCCGGATGATACCGAATGTCGCAATATAATCCTTCATGAACTAAAGCCATCTCCGCCTCATGTTCAAATCCTTTGGGTGAAAAAGTACTTAAGGCTTTTGTGATCATGATATCTCACACTTCTCCCCCTACAAATAATGTCGCCAAATCTTAAGGGCAAAATGATCGGGTTGTTCCAAGTCATGAGTGGGTAGTTCTTCTCATACTCCTTTAGTTGTCGGGATGCATACGCTATCACCTTTCCGCTGCATGAGAACGCAACCTAACCCAATTTTGGGAAACATCAGTAGACCGTCATTCCACTCAGGCCTTGGATGGTCAACACAGAGGCCGACACCAACCTCTTCTTCAATTCCTCGGAAACTCTTCTCACATTCCTCTACCCAATAATTTCACACCCTTTTGGTCAATTTAGTCATTGGCGCAGATTCGAGCAAAATTTTCAATGAAGGCCAGAATATCCAGCCAAACCCAAGAAGCTTCTAATTTCAAAGGACATTCTTAGGGCTTTCCCATTCTACTAAGCTTTCACCTCATCAGATCCACTTCGATTCCGCCTTAGACACTACGCGTCTCAGAATCCAACTTGCTCAAGCCGTAATTCACATTTGCTGATTTGGCAAACAACCTGTTCTCTCAACCTCTCGTAACACCATTCTCAAGTGTTGAGTGTGCTCCTCTTCCCCCTTGGAGTAGATCAAGATGTCATCAATAAAAATAATTACCCATTTATCGAGTACATCCTTAAATACCGATTCATTAAATCTATGAATGCTAGTGCATTGGTTAACCAAAAGATAACACTAAGAACTCATAGTGACCATACCGAGTCCTAAATGTCGCTTGGGATGTCGCGCTTTTATCTTGAGCTGATAATAGCCTGATCTAAGGTCTATCTTTGAAAATCCCCTTTGCACCCCGCAGCTTGGTCAAATAAATCATCAATGCGGGCAAAGGATACCGGTTCTTAATGGTTAGCTTATTCAACTCCCGTAATCAATGCACATATGCAAGCGCCATCTTTCTTCGACAAACAATACTGGGCACCCCAAGGTGAAACACTTGGGTGAATAAACCCTTTTCCAATAATTCCCAGAATCGTGATCCGCAACTCCTTGAATTCACCGTGCCATCCTCGATGGAGCCTTAGATATCGAAGCTGCTCAAGGAGTCAAATCTATGGCAACCCAACTCTATCGTGATAATTGCATCGATTATTTGGGAAGACATCGAAACTCTTTAACCACCTTTACCTCTTCTAGAGGTGTAATCCCTTGCATCAACATCAAGTACCGATGCTAAGTAGCCCGCATCCACTTTCCAACAATTTTACCGCTTGAAGGGCGGAGACAAGGACCTTCTCACCCATCTCATTTTATCTGCTCAGATACCAATTCTTCCTTCGCATCCGTCACCCTAATCAGCTTTTCAGACAGATCACATTAGCTCGATGAGCCGACAACCAATCCATGCCCAAGATAACATCAAAATTTTGCATATTAAACTTAATGAGTTATGCATCAAAGTTCTTCCCACTAATTTCCACCGGGCACGCCCATACACCTCCTTCAACCGGTAACTTTACCAAGAGGGCATACTAACAATCATTCCGTGATCTAGGATCCTACGTGGCATCCCAAGTTTCTGGGTAAATCTCTTAGATGCAATGAATGAGTAGCTCCTAATCAATAAAACATAGGTTAGTATGCCCGATATGGGTAGGACACCTAGTGTAACAATGCATATAATTTCAGAGGTCATCAATATTTAACATAAGGAAATTCTTAATTTAAATGTACCGCCACTATCAGATCGCCTGCCTTCCTCGATAGAGCATACATCCTTCCTCATGTTGACTTCCCAGTTAAGGGAGGTTGGTACCGAGGGCTGACGGAGGGCAAGGCTGGTCGACCCGACAGCCTTTTCTGATAGTACCCATATGAATGGCGCTAAAGCAATGAATCGAGATGTCGGAACTAGGGGGGGCCCTCTCGACTTGACCCAAGTGATGGAGGTCGGCGGCCTTGAACTCAGGGTGCCGACTAGTGTTCGGGTGAGAAGATGTGGAGCCCGAACCACCAGCTGGTCTAGGAGAGTAGCCAGATGGCCTATAGGGCTGCCCATACATAGGCCCAGAACCGTACGATCCGTGGTATGCCTTGGAGGAGTTACCCATATCCGGAAATGGGTTTGTTCTCTTCCACAGTCCAGGGGTGAGGGATTGTTCCCCCTTCTGCTTATCCTCCATGGTCTTGGCCTTCGCACAACTGCCATAGTCAACCCAAAACCAAGACCTCAAGCATGATCCAATGGAGGCCTTTAGGCCCTTTAGAAATCTCGCAGCCTTTTTCTTCACCGTCCTCATATGCCTTGGGGCAAAATGGAACAAGCTCTTAAATTGTGTTGGTACTCAAAGATAGTCTTACCTCATTGAGTTAAGGCCATAAACTCGCCTCCTTGCGGTCTCAAGTGCTGGGTAATGATTGTCAAGGAACAACTCCTTGAACTGCTTCCTGTGTGGGTTCTGGGTGGGCACCAACAATATGGGCTTAGAGGCTTGCCACCAAGAGTTGGCCTCCTTATTGAGTTGTAACCTCAAGACAAATGAGTTTTCTGGCATCTGCACTCAACCACTTCAAATATTTTCTAGCCCTCGGATCCACTGTCCGCCCAGAGGATCACTCCCCCCCTTAGAGAATACAGGGGAAGTTCCTCTTGAATGACTCCACTACCTTTTACATATTATTCATCGACGGGAAGTTAGGAGCTTAAGTCGGATAGTAAGAGTATGGAGGGGGCACCCCACACCGAGGAATACCGAATGGTGGAATTGGAGGTACCTCCCAACTTTACTCCCATTCTAGACCCTACAAAGGGTCCTGGAGTGAGTATCCGGGAGGTTGACCCGATTGAGAAATGTCTAATTGTTAGGTAATAGCGCCATAAATGCTTGCGTTGCTGAAAAGCCTCAGTATGACGAATTATGGTAGCAACATCCCTGAGTAATAACCGGTGGAGGGTCTGAAGTGTAGTCATAGGTGGGTCCCTGTGCCCCACCCGACCAAGGGTCTCGGAGGTGGTGGAAGTGAGGTTTGCCCCACGTAGCGGACCTCCGATTCGTGGTCAACCGACCGGACGGGACCACGTGGGTACCTCGCATGGCTACCGGATCTAGTACGTACCATCATATCCCCGCACTGAACATATCATACATCACATTGGTTAAACACCATAGAATTGATATCGGCACATAATTATATGCCAACACGCAGGGTATCATAGTGTATGATAGTTTGCAACTAACCACAACTTGATTCCAAAAATACAGGTTAGTGCTCCAACAAGTATGACAATGGTCCCACTTGACCATAACATACTATTATACGTATAATAACAATAATCACATTAATTTTATTAATAATAATGATAATAATAATAAGGATAATAAAAATCCTATTTTTTTCCAAGTTTTCTCTCACCGACGGGTGACACCGGGCGTGTTGGCCCCATCGGTCGGCCCGGGCCGTCCAAACTTCAACCGGAGTTGACACCGCGCGGATGGCCCACTGTCCTAACTGAAAGTTAAATCGTGAACATGGCACTTAAGCCCTGTTCCTCCTTTCTTCCTCTCTCTCTCTCCCTCTCTCACCCAGGCGATTTTGGAGGGCTTTGTGATGCTTCCACTCGTGATTCCACCCAACAACCCGGCGCTTTTTGAGAAGATTCAACTCCTCCACTTCCAAGTAAGTTTCTTCTCTTTCTTCTCGTAACTTACATTTTGGGGTAGAAACTCATGAGTTGTCTTAATTTCACTTCCTTTCCATGATTCTTTCCATAGAATAGTGATATCATGTGATTTTGATGTTCTCTATGTGATTTATTTCTAGTTTCTAGGATTTACTTCTCCATTTTGAAAAAATCCCAACGCGTCCTAGTTTTTCTCAAAATTGGGAATTTCTTCATTTCTTGCTCTTTTCCCCAATTAATGACTCAATTGCGATGCATTATGCTTGATTTGTACTTAACATATCAGAGATCATAGAAAGTACCTTATGTGTGAAATCCCATTTCTTCCCATGAAAATCCATCTTTGTGTTAGGTTTTTTTGATTTTCTTTACATTCTTTGGTATTTGTGGACCTCAAAAGCATAGTAGTAGATGTTTTTGCATATTCTAATTGGTAGATTGACGGCATTTCATCCATGAACATGTAAGCTTCATGCTTTCTCTGTTGTGAGTCTTTTGCACTTTTTTTTAGCTTGGACTTTCACCTTGAGAATTGGGGTTTTCTCCTTCCTTAATTGTCATGCCTTATATGCCTCTTCTTACCTTGTTGTTTTGCCCTACTCTCTATCTTGTCACTTTTCCCGCTTTGTGAAAATTGAGTTTTTCGGCTTCCTCTTATTGCTCACCCATCTTTCTATTCGCTTTGTTATTCTTTTTCTTTACTCACATTGCTTTTCTTTTATTGCCGTGGATGTCATCTCAAGAAAGGCAAGGAGCCCGATCCTCCGGCACTCGGCGAAGACCACCACTTCTAAGTTAAAGAGTGGGGACTAGTTCTCCACCTCAAGACAGGAGACCCGGACCTGCCCGGCTTTTATCCTTTCCGACAACGATGAGGAGCTCTTCCACGCCTGAGGTAGCAGCTAACCGGCCGGCCTTCCTGAAGAGGTCGGTAATGATGGAGAAGACCGTGGTAGTCGATGACTTCCACAAGGTTCAGCTCCGGGAGAGGTTTACAGCACTGGGCTGGCAATCCATCCTCTAGGTAGATCGTCTGCTACGAGCAGTTGGTTCGTAGATTCTACTGTAACCTGGAGGTTTCCTATCGGTATGGGGAATATGCTATAGTCAGCATGGTGAAGGGGGTGGACATCCAGCTGACCGTGGACACCTTGACCAGCATTTTGGGCATCTCTGCAGCCGGCACCGACATAGCCCCTCCTGTGAGTAAGCCCCGGGCCCATTCATGAGTTTGGAGACACCGACTACATCTATAAGACCATCTGTGGCAGCAAGTGCCCGCCTCAAGTCCGAGACATCCTTTTCCCGAGATTCGAGTATTTGCCCGACCGGGTCCAGCTAACTTGCTCCCTGCAGGAGGTCACCAAACTAGGTGGGCTTCATGACACCCTTTTTTAGCCTTCTCGCATCTATAAGGCTTTAGAGGGAGGTGACGAGCACTTGTGCTTACCCTATGTCATCCTCAAGACCATGGAGCACCACACTTCTCACCCCGAGGATGGAGGATTTATATGGCGGATCCTCACTAGGATCTTCGAGTTCTTCGGAGGGGCCCGAGCGCGAGAAGGGGAAGACTCCGGCAGACAAGTTCGACAGGGGTAACCTCTTGAGGATGGGTCTCCACACGCTTATGGATATACCTCAGAGAGCAGGAGCTCAGAGAGGTAGGGATAGGAGGGTTGCCCCTATGGAGGATGTTCTCATCGAGGAGTCCAGTGAGGAGGATGAGGACTATGTTCCTCAGGATGAGGAGGATGATCTGGTGGATGAGGACATCCCTGAGGAGGTGCCTTGGGAGTCGAGAGGTACCGATCATAGCTTCACCAGAGCTGCAGCCCCACAGCATAGAGCCCCACCACCTGAGAGTGGTGCATATGATTTTGAGGGCATGATGTCCACCATGAGGGCTTTGAAGGATGGCCAAGATCAGTTGCTAAGAAGGCTGGACGAGAGTGCTTCCAGGGAGGAACGCATCCTGGAGAGGCAGGCTACCTTGGAGGATTCCTTCCTCAGACTGGGCCAGGACTTGGACACCACGGCCAATGCCATCTCAGCAGATTTTAACTGACTTCGGAGGGAGGTACGGCTAGTGAACTCGAGGTTTGACTACTACGACCATCGCCTCAACGTCAACTTTAGACCTCCGGCTAACGTAGTAATCATAGACTTTATTTACGACGATGATCAGTGAGGACTTAGCTGTCCACACCACTTTCTCACCGTCCTATGTTGTCTATCCTATTGTATTTTTCCTTTTTTTTCTCATTCTTTGTACTTGTTCAGAATCGGACTTATTTGTGGGATAATGTATTTTGACAGTGGTTTGTGATGAATTTGTATGTTTGATAACTTGTGTAGTTTAGTTGTGATGTCTTTTGTTAATTTGATCATTAATATCTATATATATGTGGATATGTTATCAGGTGTTTGTGTGAAAATTTTTGGAAATCTCATTTTGCGCCGTTATGCTGCCGAAATTTCGTCAAACTTGTACTCGATGGGTTATGACACCAATTAAATAAACCGTAAATTATCTCTCATGCATGCCATGAATGCAATGACTAAATGCAACCATTTTTAATACTTTCTTTTTTTGGCTTTTATCTTTTTAAAGTTTTTACATTAACCCAATCCCATTTCCTATTATACATTCTACGGGATCTAAACGGTATGCTGTGAGTGGAGCAGAGCATCACGCTCTGATACAACCGTTGTCGCACCCCGCTCACACGATCGGTTGACCGTTAACACCGTTAACCCAAACTCGCCAGATCATCTCGAAAGATTCCACCACAACATACACACAACTAAGAAAGAGCTTATCGGTTCAGCGGAAGACTTGGTTTACCTGTGAATATTCTCATAATACTTGATACCAGAATTGTGATACAATAGTTAAATACATGTGGGCCCGAATGCATGATATTTACACAATAAGAGTACAATTCATATCAAGTACATAAAAGAAATCATCAAAAAACGAGTATACAGTCTCAGATCAAAGCCTAGAGCTCACCGTATCAAAGGTTGAGCCCACTGCATCACAAGGTGGAGCTCACGCATCGAATCGCGATCTCGAATCCTCACACGAGCAATCGTGCCGGTTCTAACTCCTCGGGGCCCACCACCCTCTTCGTGGAACTCAATCGTGAAACCCGCTGCTCATCGATGGATGACTTGCAAAATCATCTAAAAGAGGTGCACACGGGATGAGCTCACTAGCTCAAGAAGTAGAAAGATGGACCACACAACATCCACACAACAAACCACAACCATATGCACTATATGCTATGCAATAAATTTTAAATCACATCCACCTAAGCAACATTACTAAGTCTTTGGTTTAGTGCTACTACAACCACAAAGGCGAGATGTTCGCACGAGCCGCGAACTTCATCCCACGATACGCCCATAGGGCTGTCGGAGAAGGCCCCCCTGTGAGTACTCGTAAAATAAAATATGCCGACTACCGCCTCAACATAAAGTAAATGATCGAAAATTAAAGGTGCCGACTCAAAGAATTTAAAAGCAAGACGATTGGCCCTCTTGAATATACCATCGGGTTGCCGACCTCTAATGACCAGCCCGTAATGTCTACCCACAATGACCCGACAACCACAACCACGCTTCCCCCAAATGGTAACCCAACACCTTAACCCCTCATTGAAGGGTCGAGACGGTAGATGATTATCCTAAACCGCATGCTCTTATATGACAATAGTACATTGTATAGTGCCACCGGCCCCATACCACGGCCACCAATGCACTCGCTTCTAAGCCGACTACGGCATCTATTCTATTAATGCATCATGCACAATGATGTCCACATTCATCACGTAAACATATTATCACTTGGCATTTAGAAAATAAACACAACACCCATGCATAACCATGTGAGGATGACTAATCTACATAGCATTTTCATGATGACATGGCTAGACTAGATACGATTAAATGAATGCCAAACAATGCCTTGAAACAAGGCCAAACGTCCTCTCCCACTTACTCAGTAGTGTACAAGGATTCACGCCGACACGGGTGAGATCCAAGTGGAAGCGAGATTTGGTGAACCTATCATGAGTGAGCGGGTTAGTACTTCACCATTTTGGGAATCAAGATTAACACGATCCAATCGATAAGATCATGTTTAGAATCCTAAAGAAGGTCACACATCCGATTTGGGTCCAATCGACACAAGAATCACATTTGAGCCTCCGGTGGGCCTGACACCACCTGCCTAACCCATCGGTCAAACCCACCGGTCCGGACCGATGGGTAGGTCGGCCGGGTCTGCCCACCGATTGGGCCCGAGGTTCTAAGACCGGCGGGGTGGTCACGTCGCCGGGCCGTGCCCGAGGGCCTTTCCTCTCGTGCAGGTGCCCACAAAGTCCCTGATGGCCCACCGGTCCTGCCCACGGTCTTGGCAGAAACCCGCTATTTCTTCCCAAACTTCCCCAACCTTTGGGATTCAAATGGGCTTTTTCAAACCCATTCTTCACACATTCAAGGTCTCATAAGATGGTTCTAACCTAGATCTAGGTTAGATTTAAGGAATGGAAAGCCATCTTACCTTCTTTGCTCAAGAACACCTTCAAAACCCCAAAATCACTTCAAATCCACAATGCTTCTCCAACCTTGTAAATACTTCTTCAAATCCTTCAAGATCAACACATAAATCATCTATTAAACCTTAGATTCATCATTTCAAGGGGGATTTACAAGATCTCAAGAAACCCTATCCAAATCAAGGGTTTTACTTGGGTATGGTGAAAGTTTAAGGAACCCAACCTTTGCTCACCTCTAAACGAGATCTATTGTTGGAGATCACTCTTCCGGGCCGAATGGGATGATCAAGCTGCGCCGCTGACATCCATCTCTTCTTCTCTTCCTTCTCTTCTCCTCTTCTTTCCTTTCTTTTCTCTCCTCTTTACTCTTCTCACCAACGCTCGAGTGTTATAAATGAGAAAAGAAAAGAAAATCATAAATGCTATATATACTTCTTAAATAACTAAGTAATTCACATGGTGGGTCACTGTGGGTGGCACCACCGGCCCACCCACCCCAGGGCCACAACTTGGGATTTTAATGCATTGCCCTGACCGAATCTTACTCTTGGCATACGATGTAATATACGTATGGGCCTTTAATATACGGCTACATACCTGCTTTATCCATACATGGCCCTATGATAGGTGCATGTACACGGCTTGGGTACACCCGTCTCTTTGGCACTAGCTCGGACTTGTCGGGCCCACGGTGTTTAAGGTCACCCTTGCCATCATAGTCCATAAGGAACCCGCCTAACTCTCTCCTGTTCGGGTCCCGCATGGTTATTAAGAAGTAGGGTATTACATTTACCCCCCTTTTGAAAATTTCATCCTCGAAATTGGCGCACGGTTGTTCAAAGAGATGAGGGTACTTGGCTTGATTTCATCCTCTTTCTTCCAAGATGCTTCTTCAAGTGAATGATTAGCCCATCGCACCTTTACATAGGAAATGGAGCGTTGTAAGGGTCTTCACCTTTTGGTCCAAAATTTCAACCGTCTGCTCAGATAGGTCATGTCACTTCTAAGTATTCTCGTTCCACGGTAATACATGAGAGGGATCATGAACATATCGTCAAAGATGGATATTTGGGAAAACATTATGAACAACCCCGAGTGAAGGTGAGAGCAAGCATGTAGGCTAGAGCCAACCCGGGTAAGATCTCAAATGGTCCAATGTATCTTAGGCTCAACTTCCCTTCGAAACCTTTTCAA